>CACSLK010016728.1:5118825-5133683 GCA_902706635.1 Striga hermonthica
ACAGAGGAAGTCAAGGTAGTTGTTGACCGTCACGTCGTAGACCAGGCCAGGATCCTGGGCGCGGTTTGGTCTGATGTGGCCCGACCCGTATGCAAATGGTGTGGCCTTTTCGTGACTAGAATCCGACAATGGCTTACCGGTGTTGTCACGAGTCCTCGCTGTTCATCACAATAGATTCAATCAAAAACTAACAGAGAAACAAAGTTTATTGTAGACGACACGGATAGAAAATGCAGAGATTTTTACCGGTTGTCATGATGGCGGATCTAATTGCGGCCGGGCTCCAATCGGGATACAATGTCTTGAGCAGGCCCACAACACCCGAAACATGGGGACAAGACATGGAGGTCCCAGACATCACAGTGAAAGGCGTCCTGCGGTGGTCAAAATCCAACTCCGACGGGCTTGTTCCCTCGGTATAAGAAGCTATTATGTCAACACCTGGAGCCGTGATATCAGGCTGGATAAAACCAAAACATTAGGGCAGAGTATTTATGAATTTTTTATCTTTTAACAAAAAAAAAAACACACAGTGATAAACCTTGAGGATTTCCGGGGTAATGGTGTTCGGTCCCCTGGACGAGAAGGCAGCCATAAAAGGTGCCGGTTTCGTATTCATCAGCACCTTTGGAGTCGTAATAACACCTTGTGGATACCTGATCAAAGCACAAATTTTGTCGATGTAAGTAAAGTAGTACATATAACGAAAGTATATGGAAGAACTGATGATGTCTGGCTACTCATGAATCACATACTTGGTACTAAGTAAATAAGCAACGAGATTACGGGCATCCTCATAACCAATGTGCGTGGCCGGTAGAAAATGTGGGTCAGATAGGATCTCATCTCCGGTAGACACGTCGTTGCAGAGAATCATCCCGACAGCGCCCGCACGTGCCGCCACCACACCCTTCTCAACTCGTCCGTTATCTCCTCTTAGGCAAACAACTATTTTGCCCCTCGCCTTTTTCGTGTCCAACGTATCTGGTTTGCAGAGATGACTGATACCGGTTTCGAAATAACAAACAACGTTAGCGTACATGTCAATTCAATGAAAAATCGAGGTAAAAAGAATCCTTACGCATCTGCTTCGGTTGCATTGGCAGCTTTAGCATCGGCCCCGCTAATAAGAGGGTAGAATTTGTTCTCCGGCAACGGTCTCGAAATGCTTCTACCCTGTTAGTATGACAGGTGCAAACACATCATCAAATGATAACACACTAGGTTAGGTTGTTCAATAATCAATATTATCAACATGGAATTTTGGATTACCTTAAGCACTCGGCCATTCGTCAATTTGAGGTCGGCATCAAACTCTCTGTCGAGTGTGCTTGCACCGACAGTTATGATCCACGGGGCCACATTCGACACAGTCCCGGGGTTGGGCCCGCTGTTCCCGGCAGATGCCACTACGGAGACTCCTCTCCGCACCGCGTGGAAGGAAGCAATGGCGATAGCGTCGCTGAAATAGTCGTTATCAGCCCCTCCGAGGGAGACCGACAGCACGTCCACCCCATCGTCGATGGCCACGTCGAAAGCCTTCATGGTGTCAGCATCATAGCAGTGGCCGCCGTCCCAGCACACCTTGTACACGGCAGCGCGTGCCCGGGGGGACCCGCCCTTGGAGGTACCGTTCCCGACACCAAACACGCTGGCCGAGGGGACAAAGCTCCCGGCAGCCGTCGAGAGGGTGTGAGTCCCGTGGCCCTCCAAGTCGCGCGCGTTTTGGAATGATGTGTTGAGGGGAGTCCCCAAGTCGGCTTCGAACCCCTTGTTGTAGTACCTGGCTCCGATCAGTTTTCTATTGCAAAGGTGTTGCTTATGGCCTTCGAACTGACAGATTCCTTTCCACTTGGAAGGAATGGGACCAATCCCATCGTCGCTAAAGCTCTTGGATTCAGGCCAGATACCTAATTGTTAGTTATTTAACAAGCCAGGTAAAAAAAAATTAAATTATACCTGAGAAGTAACAGTAGTTACAAAATTGATTTTAATTTTACCGGTGTCGAGTGTTGCGATGATGGTATCTTCGCCATATCGAGCTTTCTCCCAGAGGGAAGACGGACTAACAAAGCCATCCTTTTCGAGTCCAAGAAACTCCCATGAATGAGTTGTGTGCAGCTCTCTATCTTGGTTTTCTAGTACTGATACCACATTTGGATGTTCTACATTTATGTAACCAAAAGTTAATTAAAAATCATTATAAAATAAATCATAAACATGATTAAAAAGATTATATAAATAGTATTATGCTTGTGTATACGTACTAGCAATCTCAGCAGCTTCTTCTTCTTCAAGAAGTGCAGCAAAGCCATTTATATTCCTCTTGTATGAGTAGAACATCGAATCTCTAGCCTTCTGCTCACTGCATGATACGAGTCGAGCAACAAAATCAGACAAAGCACATTAATTTGCGATAGGTTTCTCGATGATTTTTATTATTTAAAAGAAAAATTGCAATTAGACCTTCCCAAGAATGAAGTGAGCAACTCGGTGTGCGAATCTTCCACACGCTGGTAATCAGCAGCAGTGACATCTGGACCGTGATTATGTGCCCCCAAGTAGACAATATATGACTGATGATCAAAGAATACATATGTAAGAGAATTATTAACAAATCAAACTTTTGGGAGATGCTACGGTCTGTTCCCCGATGGAATAGTTTCCTAACAAGACCGTAGCATTTAACGAGGAGCATGCATGCAGGACAATATAAATTGTACCTTTTTTAAGGCCAAAGCCGGTTCCTGGAACGCAACAACAAGGATCAACAACAGTGCAAGAAGTGACGAAAACTTTGAAAGAATCATGGCTGCCTGTGATTCTTTGCATATATTATTGTAATAATGATATGCTTTCAGAGATAGCTTTTACATGAATGAAGAAGCACTCGAATAGGAAAAGGCTGATATTTGTATGCAGTTTTGTAAGAGAATTCAATTAATAGCAGAATTATTCAAAATATGAGAGTCATGGAATAGAAAGAAGTCTATCAATCATGTAAAATTATTTTTTCCCAAGTTAGAGACTTGTTTGAATTCAATTACCTATAGACGTACTTAATTAGAGGGATTAGAATTCTAAATTAATGAGTTCAACTATTATATATATCGTGCAATATTCAATCATAATAATTTGATCTTCTTAAGCCCTAAATTTAGTACTTCAAAATTTACATTTTTTTTATCTACATCATATTTGATAGTACGCAACACAACTCTCACTTTTAGTATTAACTAGTAAGGTGCACGTGCGTTGCACGTGTACTGAATTTCATTTTTTAAATTGGTAACATATGTAGTTTGAAGTCGTAACATGTAGCAAAATTTGAAATTTTCCCTATAATTTAAATAGTTTATAAACAATTTGAATTCATAATTGTTTCTTAATTGGTTTTTAATCCCATATAATGAGTTGGGTTATACATATTAGTTTTTTTGCAAACATAAGTTTATAAAGTGATGGTAGTTGGTTTATTTTGGATTTTAATTTTTTGTTTATAAATAGATGGTAGTTGGGTTACGAAGGATTTGAATGTAGTTTGAGGTTGGAAAATTTTTTATTTTTTATTTTTTATTTGTTTATGTTAATTTTTGAAAATGTGCATATCATAATCAATGTAAGAAAAAAATGAAATAAAAAAGTAAAAGGTATGTAAGAATATGTAGAATAAGTATATTTGTCGTTGTATGTGCAGAAGAGAATGTTATTTTATGAGATGCATGACATTTAAGTAGGAAGTTAATTGAAATTAACATGAAGTTTAAAACTTTAAAGTCCTCAACTCACTAAAATACCCAAACAAACATCATAAGAACAATGGAAAAGGTTGAAGTGCTAAAATTCAAAATAAAATTATAAGATGTTGTTCAAAAGCAAAAATCGTTGAAGTAACAGAAGAAAGTTTATTAGAAGCATAAAATAGCAATAATAATGCTTTGAAATTATCTTCATGGCTTCTCCTTTTTTATTTCAACCAATTTCTTGGTTTTTGTGTTTTTTGAAGTCAACTTTTTCTTGACGTACTTCTTCTTCATTGTATGTAGAGTTTTTTCATCGCTTGAAATTTCTACTTTAGCTGAGGCATGGATTCTCTTCTTACCCTTTTCCAAAGGATAGTTAATCTTCTCGATTGCTTCAGTAACAACAATTAACTTTTTACCGTCCACCTTCGTTTTGCCATTTAATGGTATGAGAAACCTAAAGGTGGATGAAGTTTTAAAGGCGAGTTCTCGAAAAAAATTAGAGTTATTCTCTCCCTGGATGATTAAGTTGAATAAAAATGTTAGTTATAAACAAAATAAAATTAATATATGTAAAATTATGTATTGAATTTTGTTACCTCTTCAGTGGATTTTATGTATTCATGAACTGTGCAACCAATGAATGCAGTAGAGGTCTCCTCAAACATAGTTATGATTGCATTGTGGGATCCATGAACGACATTCAAAACAATCCTGAATCTACAATTAATAAAATAATGATAAATATGTAATATATCAAAAATTAATTAATAAAGTAAAGTATTTTTTATGCGTACCTAGGAATGGTATCGACATTTTCCTCTTTGCATTTGTTGCAATTTGTTGTGTTTTTGGTTTTATAAACCGAAGATGAACATTTTGTGCATGCATCGTACCACAAGGCCAATTTATTTTCAATTCTATCAACAACTCCTTCGGAGCAATAATACATATCCTTCAAAAATATAGAAAGTAAAATTTTAGAAAATATTATAATAAAATTTATGTAAAATAAAAAAAGGATAATAATTTTACCTTGGATAATGTATTTTTGTTCTCTATTATGGTGCTGAGAGTCACTTGATTTGCCAAATTCATTCTTTGAACCATTGCTAATTGTTGGATTTTAATCCGATTTTGATTTCTATCCAAGCTATTTTTGTAATATAAAAATAAATGTATATTAGAAATTTATGAATTGATATTTGAACATACGAAAAAAATGGTATTTTATTAATAGTCTAATATTATTACCAATTTTTCAAAAGGTCTGCTTGTTGGGATTTGGATCTATCTGTATCACGGATGCTGCAGTAGTTTGAACTTGAATTTCACCTAAAATTAATAACAAAAAAATAAGATATTATTTCATATTAGTAATAATTATATATTTAATAGGATTATGTTTAATAATTTAAAAAATATTTAATTATTACCAAGGTATAATTTAGGAGTGACTTGAGAAATTTTTAATAAAACAACGTTTTAATTATTACCAAGGTATACTCAACAATGTCTATATTACTTACACATAATTATGTAAATCTATACTTATATTAAAAGGAAACCTATTTACTAAATGTAGTAGGTAGAAAAGTCACCTTTAATTAATGAACTTCTAATTTTATCAAGTAGTAATTAATGCATTTATAATTTTAATCAAGTTTCCTATTTTACATATTATTTTTAATCCTTCTTATCTTGACATAAAAAAATCCCATAAAATGGGGTGAGCAAAAACAATCAAAATTCTGTTTCTAAAAACTACAAATCAATATTACGATTTTGAATAATACACTAACAAATTATAATATATTTTTATAAAATTTATAAAAAACTATTAAAAAAACTTGGTTCGTATATTTGTATGGATATTTATATTTTTTTAATATTATCTTTGTGTTAAAAAAAACTATTTAACACTATTCTTTTTTATTATATAATAAAATAATAATTAAATATTATATGATGAACAAGAATAAATAAAACTGTTACTTTTTTTTATATCAAGGGATAAATTTATATACTGAAATTAAAGTTTTATTAGTATAAATATTTTAGTGAGATAATATATTAATTATTTTACAAGCTAGCCCTAACATACTCATATTTAAGTTCTGGCTAAAAAATAATGCTGGTTAAATGATATGAAAAAAACTTATAACCTTATTATTTTTTAGACTTAACGTTGATCAAAAGAAGTAGAAAATAGATAATAACACTATTACTTTTAAGATTTAAACGGACAAGGCTGTTAAAATAACTCATTTAATATCTATGTTCCGTGCATCGCACGGGGTACGTACTAGTTGACTTAAACAATATTTCATTGGTCTTCCTTCTCATTTAATATAAACATAAAAATTTTAATAATTAAAAATAGTTGTGTTAGATTTTAATGTAAAAGAGTAATTTATAAAATATATATTAAACCTTAAAGTTTACGATTTTTTTTTTATAAACATGCTAATAATTTATTATTGTGTATAGTATATATGTTAATAAACTTAAAAAATTATGGAATTTGGTTTTTTAATATACAGAATTTTTGGTTATGTTGTGATTACATGTATTATATTTGGAATTAAAGGCAATGTAGTTAAGAAAATAGAAACATACCTTCTTGCTCTCGAGAGAGAACATCAGATGCTGACGTAACACTTGATGGTAAGAGTTCACTATAAACATTTGATTGCCTCCCTATAAAGAATTAAGTTAAATGAAAATGAGAATTTGAATAATTTTTTTAAAAATAAAATAAAATAAAATGAGTTAAATTAGTTCAATTATAATAAATATAGAAATATTATATTTACCTCTTTTTTTGATAGGGGACGTTGTAGTTGCAAGTTTGTTAATGTTTTGATGCCATCCTATCTCGCCTCTTGGAAAAAGAAGAGGATATTGTAAAGGATCGTAACATCCATAAAAATGTTTTATCCTATGGCGATGACCGGAGTGGGCATGGATAACAATGTCATGTTCAAACGGTAGGTTGACATTATTTCCTTCAATCCATATAGCCGCAACGTGATCCGCAGTTGGACAATTGTAAACCCGTTGATCGAGTTTTGTATCTTTGGAGATATGGATTTGAACATCATCCATTGAAGGATAGTCCTTCAACCTTCTAAATATTTTTGCATATGGGTTAAGGTCTAAAACCTTCATGAGTTTAGCTACAGTGGCTTCGTTTAAACTGCAATTTTCAAAAATATTCGTCCTGTTTTTTATCTCATTTTTTGTCTCAACGAAATATAATTAAAAATAGGCAGGACTTCCTTCCTTGGGTATTAATCCGGGAAGATCATGATAAACCATTCATTGTGCTCGGAAGGTATATACTCCTCGGCGTGAAGACGCAAGTTCTTTATCAAGTTTAACTCCAAATGAGGTAAAGGAAAAATATACAATTAAAAGGACGAATATTTGATCGAAAATTAGTAGCTTCTTCGGTTTGAGAAGTAAACAACTGATATAACTCGTCAGGAAGTTGAATGAGAGCCAACTTAATTTTTCCGTTATCGCAACAAAAAGTTGGAGGTTCATACTCAAATCTAACAGCATCACAATGGACACAGTTAAGCATATTCTTTACTCTATGAATATCAGAACATACTGCTGCAATTTGTTTGAACCTAAAGAAAACGTAAATAAATTACATATATATTGAACTAAGTTAAATTAATGAAGTAATGTTAATTAGTTTTCCATAGGAATATTATTAATACTTTGTGATTGGCATTGAATTTGATATTTGATCAAAAGACAAGAAATTTGGGAAATTTGTTTCTTCTTACGTTTCTTCACTGCATCAATGTATTCTTGTCTTTCTGTAACATTAAGATTATCAAATTTTCTCTTCATCCTCTCACGGTTCCTTTTTTATGTATACATATGAAACTGTATATTACAAAAATACAAGTAATTAAATGAGACCATAATTGGTAAAATTAATAAAATTAAAGTAAAGTAAAATTTATAAAGGTAAAAAAGATACCTGATGATGATATATTTGAGGTTGATGGTGTTTGTTGCGTTTTCATAGGTAATGAGTTTTTAAATAGTCTGTAAATAAACAATAAGAAGGGCGTTCATTTTCATCATTCATGAATTTATAAATAAGTATTTTAAAAAAAAAAATTCCTTAAATAATATAAAATATATAATTTTGATATAAGCATAAATCATATGGGACAAAAAATTTCATTTATTTATTTAGTAAATAAAATATGATAAACTATATTATAATACACTATATAGTTAAAAAAGAAGCAAAGTGGGGATTTCATCCAACAAATTAGAACCCAATAAAAAATAAAGAGAAAATTTCAGATAATTCAAAGATAAAAAGAGAAACATATCAATAATCATGAATCTTAATAGGCAAAAATTTAACATAATTTTATTTAGATAAAAAATTAAAAATTTAGAAGAGGCAGAAATTGCCACATTAATCAAAAGGGAAAAAATTTTGTAAGCAACCAAATACACATAGTTTAGACACAAAATTTATCTAAGTTTTTTGAAAAAAATAAAAATAATAATAATTCTTCTTTTCAGAAGATATAGACATGAATAAGAACGAAAATGATTTTGTCACCAACTAAAAATCTATGATTGTCGAATTATTAATAACTACAAAGATTAATGTTTCACCATAAAAATATATGTTAAAATAAAAAAAAAAATGATTTAACCTATGTCTTACAGGTGTTGGAAAAAATGTTCCCTCTATAGCAAATGTTCAGCGGGGTCGATTGTTTCCGAAAATTAAAATGGTGTTCGGGGTGATGCAGGGCCGAACGTTTCCAAAAAATAAAATGGTGTTCGGGATGATAAATTAGTGAGTATATATTGATTGATAATAATGGATGAATAGATGGATAACCAAAGATCATGAATGCTGAAAGGTTTTGGAAGTTGAAAAGATGAAATTGGAAAGTATTATTTTGCCATTATAAACAATGAACATTTTTAATTCTTACAGAGGGTAATTTAGTCTACTTGAATTTTTGCAGAAACATTGACACATTTAGGATAGTAGAGATAGAGATAGAGATAGAGATAGAGATAGAGATAGAGATAGAGATAGAGAATAGTTGTTGTGTGAATTCTTGAGAAAGAAATGAACTTTGATTGCAAAAAAAATGGCCAAAATACCCCCTGCAAAATTTTCACACAAAAAAAAGGGAAATCTTGTTTTGTTTCAATGTGTCATGTGTTGTGAAGCTAAACATAAGGATAAATTGGAAAATGCTATTATCCCGTTACAGGATGGTTCTGTTGTCTTTTGTAGTCGTAGATATACATTTAATTTAGTAAAGTGTAGATAATTTACGCTAAAAAAATACAACGGAACCGTCCCGTAACGGAATGGTAGCATTTTCTGGATAAACTTTGGGGGCATAAACAAAATCAAGAACCATTGAAATTTAAGCCGAATCACATATATTGGCTGTGCCCAGCAAAGAAAACAGAAGGGCCAACATAAAAAAATAAAATAAAATTTAGAAAACAAGATATTGCAATGGCTGCAAACGCCATATCCCCTCCACCACTCACAACGTCATCTTCATCTGCATCATCAAAAAACCTCTTTTTTCCCAAAAAGATTCCATTTTTATCGTCTTCAAGCTCCAAACTCCAGGGAGGTAAGAAATTATGCGGCATAACGCTGGGGAAGAGAATTTTAATGGGTGCTCGGGGATTTGGTGTGGTTAGATGCATGTCATCTGGTGCACCCGCAGTTCTTCCCAAAGCCCTTTTGTTCGACTGCGACGGTGTATTGGTCGATACTGAGAAAGATGGGCATCGCATTTCTTTCAACGACACTTTCGCTGAGGTTCTTTGTTCTTACAGTTCCTTTTTTCGACCTCTGTTTTCTTTAATAAAAATATGAACTTGTCTGTTAGCTAGCTTCCAAATTTTTTCCATTGTGAAATGGGTTTGTTCTGGGTTTTGATCATTGACTGTGAAGTAGTTGTTTCTTTCTGTTTGTGAGTTTTGTCTGTCTGTTAATTTTAGTAAAGGTAGGAGATTGAGATTCTTTCAATTAACTTATGCTCTCTGCTGTTTGTTGATTTTCCTTGTGTCCAAAATCAGGTGGAGGATTGTTTTTGTTTTTGTTATTTTTCATTTTATTGTAAGGAATGAAGTGTGATATTAATAAGAAAATGAACATTAGTTCTTATAACTGAATGAATGGCCTTTCTTGAAATGGTAGTGTGTGCCCGTGTGGTGAAAGCCGAGCAGATTGATCCTATTAGCTCCTAAGTGTAATGGCTTCTGTGTATCCGTAATCTGTTTCGATTTCTAAACTTTTATCTTTAACGGGCTAAGATTAATCCTTTGGGATGGAATTTGAATGTCTTGATCTTTTGGTCGTGTAGAAAGAGCTGGGAGTCACATGGGACATTGATTTGTATGGTGAATTGCTCAAGATTGGGGGAGGAAAAGAAAGGTGCATTCACATTCACGATTTGGTGTTTTTTTCTGAATATTCTATCTCTTGGGTACATAAGAAAAAAATCGACACCATTTTCCTGAAACAAAACTTAGTTTTGTTTGTTTTGGTGGGATTTCAGGATGACGGCCTACTTTAACAAGGTGGGCTGGCCGGAAAAGGCACCAACAGGTGACCAAGAAAGAAAGGAATTCATAGCTTCACTGCACAAGCGAAAGACCGAACTTTTCATGGTACTTATCGAGAAAAAGTTGTTGCCTCTTAGACCAGGTGTGGCCAAGTAAGCTGCTGTTTTGTTCTTTGGTTAAACAAAACCATTGTATGATGTATTCATATGTGATTATCTGGTCTCAAACATTTTGTACTCAGGCGCACGTTTTTTTTAAGGACAAAAAATGAAAAATAAAAAGCACTAACAGCGTATACTTGACTAATCAACAGGCTAATAGATCAAGCTTTAGAAAGTGGGGTCAAAGTTGCTGTGTGCAGCACGTCAAATGAGAAGGCGGTATGCATCATCAGGTTCCAAGTTTTATGTTGTATCTTTATTTACACAACTTTGAGCAATTGAATGAATTTGATATCATTTTTAGTCAAGCCACATCTAATCTGTTCTCTTTGGAAGTTATACAAATAGATTTGTGTGTTTTCATTCGTTACTATTATCTCTGAAATGGCTCGATTAAACTTTCTGGAATTTGTGATTTTAAGTTGTTGATTTTGCGAACATGCCTTCATGCCTTTTTCGGTGAGCTTTCAGGTCTCGGCTGTAGTTTCTTTCTTATTAGGGCCTGAACGAGCAGAAAAGATACAGATATTTGCTGGTGATGTGGTTCCCAAGAAGAAGCCTGATCCAGTAAGCTCCTCATCCGTTTCACATGATAAATGATGCACAAGATCACAAGAAAAAGGAAAGTGATAGCTTAGCTTGGGGCTTAAACAAACTAATTTTATACCGATTTAAAGTTTTCAACTCTACTTTTTGTTTATGTGAGATTTACGCTAATCAGAATCTCCTCTTTCTCATTTGACTTCTAAAGCAAACGCTTTTACAACTTATACACCAGTCTCTTTTAATTAACAGCTCACTTCATATGTTCTCGAAAGTTATTTGGATTCATCAACTTATGATTTTCATTTCAGGCTATTTATCTGTTAGCTGCAGAAACACTTGGAGTCAATCCATCAAGGTAGCTAACAGACTTATCATGAGTACAACATGATATTTTTTTACGATTTTATGCAAAACCTTTATGCAACCTATTTTACTGAGTATGCAAAACCTTTCAGTTGGTTAATTTTTTGTTTGTTTTTTTCTTTTCGTTTTTGCTTTCTAGTTGTGTTGTTGTAGAAGACAGTGCAATTGGCTTAGCGGCTGCAAAATCTGCAGGCATGAAGTGTATAGTAACAAAGAGTGGGTAAGCATATATACATATATATATACCTCCCGGCATCTGATTAGGAATTTCTTTTGTGTGGCCAATGAAATCGGTTGAAGCCCTAAAATTCACCTAGAAATTATTCATCTTGCTTAATATAATCATTACAGTTCACTCAAAATATAGAAATACTTTCTGAGTATCCTTAAAAAATTTGTTTCTGTTTTACAAAATGCACCTCAGGTACACGGGAGATGAGGATTTTGTAAACGCGGATGCAGTTTTCGACTGCATTGGAGACCCGCATGAAGAAAGGTTCGACTTGGCTTTCTGTGGGAACCTTCTAGAGAAACAATTTGTTAGTTAAATGTGTTAAACACTTGAACAAAACAAAACACCACATTATTCAAGAGGTCTTTTTTCACTCTCATAATACATAAATATGCTTTATTTCACATGTATTATAGAGCACGAATTTGCTTGTATCTGTGAGATGAACAGATTATATCTTACTCTTCAAAGGGTTCTCTATTTGAAAGTGGTAAGTAGTGTTTATCTTCGATTATAAGTTGATTTGCATGTATAATATTCATATGTGCTCATGAGAATGAAAAAAAATGGGACAACTTCTTGCAGGTTTGTGATTAATATATATCATATATATACCATTAAATTTTAAAACATTAATGGAAAATAGTATACAATATGCGTTAATTAATTAAAAAAAAAATAGGTGAAGTCTGACCAAGAAAATTGATAGCACATGGACCACCTTGAGTAATCGTATAACAATTGCGTCGACATAATTAAATGTGGAACTTAATAACATGGATAGACATAAATTAGTCTTTCCAAATTCCAATTAATACGAAAAACAGACAACTCAAAAANAAAAAAAAAAAAAAAAAAAAATGAAATAATTTAACCATTAGCCGATTGACACGTTAAATTATTTGAAAGAAAAATTGCATAATTATATTATTACTAGTACAACACCCGTGTATTACACGGGTGTTTGTTAAAAAATTATTCTTAAATTTTAAAATTAATGAGAAAACTAAATTAAATTTAGTTACAAAAAAAATATTACTATATATTTTAGAATGAGATATGTTACTTATGACTTACATGTGTTATATTATATTAGTTGTTATAACTTATATCATATAACGACTTGAAATATAAATATATTAGTTGATAAATAATTTTATTTTTCTAATTAATATTAAAAATAATTTTATTATTGTTATAAAGATAAATATAAATTATTTTTTTTTATACATACAATATGGATGTTAAATCGAAACTCATCAAAAGAAGATTCATTTGATATATTACATATGTAAAACTGATAAAAAATACAAAAGTTATTAACTTTTAAAATATATATACAATTCAATAGTTATAATAAGGAATGATATTAAAATACAATTAATACATTAACATGACCATAAATAATCAACATATTTATGGTAATCCGAACCTAATTATTTTTGGTTTGGAATTAAATTAAAATTTATCCAAGTCTAATAACGAAGCATGTAATTTTGCCACATAAGATTCCGAAGCACCAGAAGCAGCCACATAAGCTCAGCACATTCTGTATTAATATATAGGGGGATAGGGGGATATGTCATATTTAAAGAATGAAAGTATGCACATTTTTATATAAAGATTATGTCGCCTAACCACTTAAAATAAATAAGATAAATTAAACATTTGCATTGATTAAAATTCTTCACAAATTAACATGAAATGTAATACTAGTCTAAAACACAACCAACCAAACTATATTAAAATGTGGACCTAATCCTAATGTACCAATTATAAGCATTATAATGTTTTGCTGTCAGGTCAGAATTGTCATCCCTTCGTGGGCAATGTAGTGGTCCCTTGGAGCAATTTATTTAATAATATTCCATATGTCCCTTGGAGCAATATATAATAATATTTCTTGTGACATTTTTCTTTTCGATATTCTGATTTATTGAAATCATTTTGAAATTAGGACTTTCTTCTTTAATTTTATTTAGTGTAATTTATCTAGCTTTGAGTTTCTTCATGAATCGGCTTGTATATTCAAAATTGTTAAATGAAATAAGTCCCTCATACACTCTATTTAGCTCGTTTGATAAATAAGTTAAATTTGAGCTCGTTAAAACTCAAAAGCATAATTTCTTTATTTATTCTTTTTTTTTTTTAACTTTACTTAATAAATTTCGAGCTCGATTCGTTAAGTCTACGATGCGATTCGTTAGTAATAATAAACACTAACTGAACTCTGACTCATTTATATCTCTATTCAAATATAAGTAATAATAAACACTAACTGAACTCTGAGCTCGATTTGTTAACCCTTTCGTTTCCGGAAAACCACCTCTGTATCTAACCCGAACCCGTCGATCCCCCGGAGCTCCACCAGCTCCGATTTACTGAACAGCTTCTCCAATGGCGTCACGCTGTATAGATCGTTGGCCGAGTACTTGTCTGCCCTCTTCGACACCAGTACGTGGAGCACGCAGATCCCGCCGGGCCTCAGCGTCCGCTCGATCTCCCCGACGAACTTCCGCGGGTACAGCGCGTGGTCGAACACGTTCGAGAATTCGAAGTCGAATGTCCCGTCGGCGAACGGCTGGCGGTGGAAATCGCCCTTGAGGACGAGCGGCGGGTAGGGTACCAGGTCGATTCCCACCGAATCGGACACCCCGACCCGCTTCAGCGCAGCGACCTCCTGCCCCACCCGCGCCCCGATGCAGAGCGATTTGGAGGCGTTGGCGAGGAAGGAGCGGCGTTTGAGGCTGTCGAAGAATGCAGAGAAGACGGCGACCTTGCGGTCCCAGTCGCGGGTGGTCCAGATCCGGCGGAGCTTCGGGTCGAGCGTCTTGTTGAGCTGGCGCTGGAGGTAGGCGTCGTAGGAGGTGTATCCGGGACGGATCTTGAGATCCGACGGGAGGTCGTCTGGCGCGGCGGAGGCGGAGGGTTTGGGCGTGGTTTGGAGGGAGAGGAAGGCGAGGAAGGAGAGGGATGAGAGGAAGACGAAGAGGAGAAAGGGTTTGAGGATAAGGGGAGGAAGGTTTTGGAGATCGGTTTTCATGGCGACGGCATTTAGCGGTGGATTTTGGGGGAAACTTTTGTGGTTGGGTTTGTGTTGCTGTTGCTTGCGAGGAAATCAATGGGGGAAATGAGTGTGTGAGCTTCTTGGTTGTGTAGCTTTGTGTGTGGGAGTGGGAGAGTATTCCCAAAATTCTTCTTAAAGCGTGTTTGGGAAAA
>CACSLK010016728.1:5205136-5215267 GCA_902706635.1 Striga hermonthica
TTTTTTTTTTTTTTAACAGCCTTCACAATATAATCGAATCATTTGGACTCTTTTTTAGTAACAAATTTTATAATTATTTACACAATTTCTGGCCAAAAATTTGGTAAACGGTTTGAATTTTTTTACATTATCTTTTTTAACAACACTTCACAATATGATCGATGTTGTATGTGTGTGTGTGTGTGTTTGTGTTTTTTTTATGTAACAAATTTTATAAAAAAATTGTTGGAAAAATACATAAATAATATTTTTGACTTAAAAAATAAATGGTTGACTTACTTTTACAAGTATCAAATTAAAACACACGTGTGATATTCAAAAAATGAATATTTGGAATATATAATGCCAAGACATTTTATTTGATAACTAAATGATCATCTTATTATTTCCTACCTAACTCCATGTGAATCTCTATAAAATTAATTATTATTTTTTTTTAAAAATTTTCAAATATGTTATTGGAAAACGTTTGAATTTGAAAATGTGATATTTGAATGTGATACACATATTAAAATACGTATGAGTACATTTTTGGTAAACAAATCAAATAATTTTGGTAAATTAAATTCAAATCAATTGATATGCCATACATAATTGTCCATATTTAATTGAATTTGGTGTCTTATTTTATTTAAAAAACAATTTTATATGTAAAAACCAATTTATCCAATCTTTTTTTATTAGTTAATCATATCTATCAATTAAATAACGTCTAATTTCATATTTCTTACAGGATATACTCACGCCGATTTTGTATCTTTTTTTTTTAATTAATAGATTTAGTTATTTTTTCTTTTAAAAAAAAAAAAACTCTAGTTTTTTATATTTCAAACACAATATACAAAACATTTCATATCTTTTTTTTTAGCAAATCGGATAAATTTTTTGGTTGATGTCAATCCTAATTCAATTGTATAGGAAACTAAATTGAAATAAAATTGAAATCCGAAAGCAAATCATTTCAAATTTGGTCATCTTTTTATTTTCTTAATGAATTAGTTTTAAGATGTATATTCAATGTATATATGCTACGATATTTTCAAGTAATAGCGATGCACTCCAATACAACTCTTTTAAGCAACTCTTGATACACACTAAAAAAATATTTGCGAATAATTATCTTCCGTGGAATGATCCTCTTTTGATTTCCGAACAAAATCCGTGTGAATTTCTAAAAATTGATAGATTTTTAGGTTTTGAAAATTCAAATCAATTTATATCCCATAAAAATTGACAAATTATTAGGTGATGAGAATTCAAATCAATTAAAATTTTATATCCTTTTTTCTTTTGTAACAATATTTGTTAGCTTTAAACTTTGTGTCAATCATTATCCAATTAGTTAAGGAAATAAAATTAAATAAATTTAATGTCAATCCTTGATTATATTACTAAATATCTGAAAATTATTTTTTCAATATATTTTTTTTTGATAATTTTTTATTTAAAACTCGAATTTATAGGTAGATGGCATATGCACAATCAGTATATAAATACCACATTAGTGTGATCATTGAACCAAACATTGACATAAATAATGTATCTCACAAAATAAACCTTTTAATCAGTTTTTCCATTCTCATTCAAAATTACTTTGGTTTTTGACAAAAATTAAAGATATAAAAGAACTAATAAGCTAATTATCAAGCTACACATCATTATAATGTTCTGACGCATTGAATACAAGCACAATTATGACTAAAATGACTATATCTTAAATTTTAGAAAATGGAAATATTTATTTTTGAACAAGAATTCTTAGACATGTTGAACAAGATGAGCCACTCATAAATTCGTTACCGATAGTTAGACTTAGACTAGAGTTCGATTAGTCAACTGCTCCAAAATAAGGATTTTTCTCTTTAAAGTGATGAGACCTAGGTGTTAAACCGTGATTATACCATGATATCTTAGGTGTTTTTTACCCTCGTAATATTATCGTCTAAGGCTTTTGCCTCATTTTTGGTACTAAAAAAGAAAATAAGAAAAAGTTGGTACTAAAAAAGAAAATAAGGATTTTTCTGCTGTAAGTTGTAGTATAGTTCAGTCTTATTTACTGTTTAGTTTCGATCATGCCTGCCAATGCCAACAGATCCAGTATAGTTTATAGTTAAGAGCAATAAAGAAAGTATTTGCACTTAATAATTTTACAAATTTGGGGCTAATTATTCACAGTACACATGATGAGCACAAGTGGGTTGCAATTGCATTATCATTACTTCCCAACAGTCTAAACTCTCGTCGGATAATAAAGCAGCTATGAAAAAGCAGCTATTTTTCGCCGTCAAATTCCTCGCCCTCACCGGCGCGTACCTGTTCACGCGCTCACGCACTCCGGCCGACAAGCTTAAGGTCCCGGAGAAGTCGATCGCGGTGCTGTTCCTCTTGGAAAATCTGAAGCGCTTTGTCCTCTACAACGCCGATTTGGTCCGAGGCGCGAAAACCCAGGCCGAGATCCTCGAGAACGACGTCCGTCTCCTCCGAGCTTTCCTGGCGGACGCCGAGAAAATCCAAGACAAGGACGGGGCCACCGAGGATCTGGTGGAGCGGATCAAGCAGGTGGTCCGCGAGGGCGAGGATTTAATCGCCGTGTTTGGGAACCAGGCGGGTGAAATTAGGGATCGGAGTTTTTTTGGGAGGGTTTTTTCTGGTTCGGCGAAGGTGATCGGCTTGGCGAAGGAGATTAAGGCGGTAAGGGCGAAGGCGAAGAAGATATACGTTGAAGGCGGGGTTTTGGCCTGCATCTGGAAGTTTCGGCCGGCGACGGCGGAGGAACAAGCCAGTCTTTTGTTGTAGTTCTGACTGAAAATTTAATGTTCTTTGTTATGCTTTCAGTTGATTTTAGGTGATTTTGGCTGCTAGAAACTGATCATGATTAACCAATGAGTGAGTTATTAACAATAGTTTAAATGGAAATTTCTGAAAAAAAATTATCAAGCTTCCTTCTGTTCTCTTGTCTGTAATTGTTTTCGATTGTTTGCATATGCAATTCTAGGAAGGCCTCTTAGTTAAAAATTGAATATTTGGAGTAAAAGATGAATATATGGAGTTGGTCAGGAAAATGATTAATGGAATGATCTATCAGTAGCATCGAATGGATCGATTCTGTAATGATTATTAACGTGAGCATCATAGCCAAAATAAGACGACTGGCTCGTGAGTTCCCTTATCTCCAAAGCTTCTCTGATTCGATAATCGTAAGGTTAGTCGGAAATTTAGCTTGTACTTGGTTGCTGAAGACTTTGTGCTTTCACATTATGGAAAACATTAAATGTTTCGATTCATGAATGGGAAGTGTATAATTTGACCCGAATTACTCTGACTTATTTGTACAAACATTCGTTCAATGCCCCAAGGGAGGAAAATAGTTTTCTTTATGTTTCTCTATCTAGCTCTAAAGATGTGAACTTCTTTGTTTCTGTTATCAGCAGTGTTTCTAAATGAGATGGGGGTGTTTTAGTTTGACAATAATGCAAAAGTTCTTACATATGTGGAAAAGACTGACAATTACAGGTAGTAAAATAGATCATACTACAGAGAATTAGATGTTTCTTAGTAAGGAAGGTGTCGAAATGTTTACTAAATATTGAGAAAGCTTTCAAAACATGAGCTTTTCAAGTGGTTTAAGTTTCGCAACACATCAGATGAAGAACATTGAGGATGACACGTTTTTGTGCACTTCTGGCAGTTGATACCCTGTGTTCAGCACCTTGTCATAGTCAATCAACTGTGATATCTTAGCTGCTGCTAATCGTGCGTATCTAACAGGAGCAACTGCAAGAATAAAGCAGAAACACAGGTTCGTTTTGTTCGTAATGACTGAAGAGTAATATTAACCTTAAACTCGAAATTTTTGGAGAATTTGAAGGTGCATTCTTGTTACCTTCAGAAATTGTGTTGTTGCTTCTCTGGAAACTGCATGGTGTAAAAAAGACGTTCACTACGATGTTCGCCGAGTTTTTTGTCTGAATTTGCAAATGGATAAGGATTTGTTCACTTACACATATGATAAGGAATGAATGAGCTCCTGAAGATCATCTGATGAGAAACCTATCTCATCTAACAGGACATGGTAATGAGTTGGCCTCAAAGTCCCCTGAATATTGAACCAAGAAATATATCTAAACATTAAATAAAACTAAAAAATAATGTGAGTATTTTCGGAAACTATTAACGAGGAAAAAAAAGTGAATTTTCAAACGGATCGACTCACTATTCTCGCGGCATGAGCACACACGTAGAAATTATTGCAATCGAGATCGCAAACTTTGCTGTCAACAATAGTCCCTGCAAATGGAGTTTCTCAGAAATGAATGTATCGTCCAACTGAACTGATTCTACCTGAGATCCCGAGTTCGAATTATGTGAGATGATTTGTTCACCTGGAGAGACGTTGGCTTTTGAATTAGCATCGAAGAATTTGGTGTGGTGATGTCTCTGTGAGACGATCACCGTGAACTTGGGGCGCCATTTTTCCTCGAGAAAGTCACAGGCCTACAAAATATGCATCCAAAATAAATTTTCAAAAAATATGAACGAATAGATGTTCAAATAATTCAATGTACGATGATTTTTTCGACCGGACAAAGATGCAGATTTGGAGATGCAAACCTTGAGAATCTGTCCCATTTCCACTTCCAGCGTTTGATCAAACTGTGATGTGCTCATTCCATTCCTAAAGAGAAAGAGAATTCGACTTTCAATCGATGATTTTTTATTTTTAATTTCTTCTTGCAGGGAACTAATGAAGGCAAGCACACATTCTGACCTGAATATTACTATTTGTGCTGGCTTTATCTGCCCAGATGTTGCATAGAAGTCTACCAGAAGCTCCCTTTAAATGTACAAGGCATCATAACAAATTTTCAATAAACAAGTTAACTCATTGAACAAAAATCTAGTTTTGAGATTATTTATTTATTTATTTATTTTTATTTTTTTTATTTCTTTTTTCGGGGGATTGAGAATGTTTCTACCTTATTATGCCTGCATCTTCATTTTGAGACGTCGGCTTAAAAAGCGAATCTATCATATGAGTTCTTGCCGGAACCGTACGAACGCTTGCTCTATAGCTCGAAATTTTCGGCCACTCTCTCGAGCCAACAACCTAACAAAAAGCGCGAACAAATATAATAATAACAAGAACTAACAAACTAACAATTTGTAGTTTCATATTAACAATGACAAATGGAGGCCTTACCGAGGCAATGGAAGGCGAATTTATCCGACCGGGAGACGAATGAGAAACTTCCATCCCGAGGATCATTGTTGGGATCTTACTAACCAAAGGGACACTTCGTGTAATTTCAGAATTCACGGTATGATTGAACCCTCCAAGCTGTAGGACAATATTCGGGGTTCAGTTATCATTCGACTAAACCATAGGGGTGAATTTTCTGTAAACCGAAAAACGAAAAATCGAACACCTTTGCATTTATCTTCATGAGAATGTTCATCAGATAAAGCTCGTCGATTTTACTACTTGCAATGCATTGGTCACGAATTCCGAACTCGACGATAGTCTTCCTTTTCCATGGACCTTTATCATCGAATGAAAATCAATATCAGTTGATGCATTTGTATACCAAAGAAAAAAAAAAGAGAGAAAGAGAGAGAGAATAAAATAAGCAAATAGTGATCAAACCATATATGTCTGAAAATTTCTTATCAGAAAGAAGGCAGAGAATAAACTGAGGTGGACTTTTCGGAAATCTTGAATGTATCTGGTCGAACATCATATCCACACGTACAGAAGGTGGCTTCTTCGCATGTCTCGCATTTTCTTCAAAAATGCATAAAGGCGGATTTATAACCTGAAAAATAAATGGCATTTTGTTAAGCAGCATAAATGATGCGATTTTAATCGGATTTTTTTTTGAAACGAAAGAAAGTAGCACCATTCCCTTAGCCGAGCTTATTCTGGCTAACTCTCCACACATTTTCCTCACGTCGCAGGAAGAAGAGAATTTCACTATAGCCCAGTTTTCGAGTCGTTTTGGCTCCAAGAATTTCTGTATGATACGTATTAGCTTACATCAATGGAAAAATGGGTATTGAAAGAAAAGAAAGAACCTTAAAAATATATATTAGCTGTTTGTTACCTTATCTTTGATGTTCCACCAGCCATTTCTAGGAGTGACAACCTCTGCATTTCCCATTCTCAACTGTTCAAAAGAAGAACAGCGTAACGAAATCATAATTCAAAAATGCATGAACTGTCGAAATGTTAGAAAAAAGTAGGTAATCCAAAAAAAAAAACAAAAAAAAAAAAAAAATGTTCAGTACTCGTGGGGTAGTAAGAACACGGCCTTCAACTTGAACGAAAGAATTGTTGATCGATATGCCACACGATTTCAACAATGGATCTTCGTCAAGCTTAAGTCTTTTTACATCCTATCCCCCAAAGAAAATAAATACTAACAATTATTAAAACAAATGGTTTTCAATTGATCGACATACGTTAGTGGACTTTTCGTGTTAAAAGAAATGAAGTAGAAGAGTTATTATAAACTCACATCACTCAAAACCTTAATGAAGTCCTCTGGCTTTTGTCTGCATTTCGTGATCATGGCTGATTTCTGATTAACGGTTAGTTCTTTCTTGTTCTGCTGTAAAGGAACCAGAAAACAAAGCTGCATAACAAACCAAACGACTTATTTGAGCAATGTGCTATGTGATTCGAAAAAAGCTAAGTAAAAAAAGTTTAAATTAATGACAGTAACAATAGTAAAACATCACCTCAATCGGATAGAAAGTCGGTTTATGAGGCTTCCCAGTATTAATGCAGGGCAAGTTTGCACTAAAACTCAGCTGAATGCCACGCGTACACACAAAGTAATCATAAACTGTCGTCTCAATAGTTCGAACAACACCATCATTCGATTTTCCCAGCGTAAGCGTAAATCTATTTCAGCATATGTGTAAATTAAATAAATAAAAGATTAGTATAACTATATATATTAATTATTGAAATGTATATTGAATTGCTACTCACTTCTGTTCTTTACATAGTTTTTCGCTCAGTCCTGTGATTTTGAACTCGTTCGGCAAGTGTTTTACTTTAATCCTCAAGTTCTTCAACGTTCGGCTAGCCTAATAGATGTATTAATAAGAAAAAGAAAAAGGAAATCCTTGGTTAAATCATTAATTCACCAGACAACATTTTTGGACTATGCTAGTCATTTATTTGTTACCTCATTCCATTTTATTTTTCCGGGGTTTTTCACATTTTGGTGTTTAACAAGAAAGTCGATCACCGAGCCCGGCTGAATGATTGTCGTTATGGATACATCTAAAACAGACCAAATAACATAAAGGCGGGAAAAAATTAAATCTCTAGGAACCTTAAATGGAGAAATGAAAAAGAATTAGAGGGGAAGAAGAAGAAAAGAGTTATCACATTACCATGTTTCAAATACAAGCCACCTTGTAAAGCTCTAAAGCTCGAAAACAACCCTCGACAGCCAAGAATACCGCCACCTAATTCTATGAAATTGTTCGTCCCGTTTTCGAAGAAAGATTGGCGAAGAACAAGGCATCCCCTAAGCATTTTGTAAATTTATATAATCTTCACTATCCAAAGTTTGTCATACATAAAATTTAATGTAATTTTTTTTTTTGTTTTTCCATACGATACCGTTTTGATGCTAGCTGCTGCAAAATGGTATTCAAGACTCTCAAGCCATTAAAATCCATTGATCTTCCACCGAATTTCGATTCAATAAAGGACTTCATCGGTATTTTTGATACGAACTTCATTTGCACTTTAAACATTGTCGAACGAGACACGAGTCTTTGCCTCTTACAATCATTCTCATTTGTTCTAGAGATGAAACAAGCCTCGTAAATAATTTTTGCATCAAACGAACAGAAAAAAAAAAGAAAAAAAAAAACATAACATTTAAACAACATTATAACTTTGTACCCTTTTGTCGAGACAGGATTCAGAACGACCGAGAAGTGTAAATTGTTCTGCGGCAGAGGACCGGGCGTGAACAAGCTTCGAGTTCTATCATAAATGAACGCTTTCCCATCAAGTTCGGATTTATAGGTTTCGCAGAGTTTATCGATCACGGACATTTTAGTACTTCTCTTAGTAACTTCAAGGCCATCTTCATACGAAATCAATACCTGCATTATCGAAAAAAAAAAGATAAAAAAAGACATCATTTCTAGTCGAAAGCATCCAGATGCAAATTATTCACAAGGTATAAAAGATTTAAGAAAATTTAAATATAATGTGGACTAACATCATAGTGAAAGAAGTCATCAACACAACTCGAAATGGAAACTTTGAAATGGTTCGTTATTATAGGAATTCGTTTTCCATTAAAACCCGGTCGAGGGCCGATTGTGGGGCCCACCGGCGGCTTCACGCTCGTAATTGGCTGAATTCGAAGCGGAACAACATTCAGAGGAATTTCAGGAGGAGGTGGTGGCAAAAATTGTTGTGAAGACACCATTTTTGTCTGTTTCTTTTTCTAATATGGATCACTTAAAAGTATAGGGTGAAAAATATACTGAAATTTAAATATTAGGAATATATAAATGAAGATGGTTTACTTTTCATGCAAAAATGTTAAGAAACTCTGCATGCAAGAGGCTAATAACAAAAATATATTACAGAAATTGACCCCTGAGATTTGAGTATTTACACAGAAAACCACAGAGATACAGAAATTACAGAAGTGCCCAGCAACTTGAATGGTCTTAGACTCTTAGTTTTAAGGAGGTAGCCATTGACAAACTTTGGTCAAACCTCAAGGGGCTATTTGGTTATTTTTATAATTTTGTCATGATTTTCTGCAGATTATCACAAAACTTGAGGGGTAGTTTTTGCAATTATGAAAATATTTTCTCAATGGATAAATATCATGTGAAAATTAATGCAGAGGACGAAATGATTCCCTGTGTTACTGTGGGTCTTTGGCATCCATTGGTACCCTTTGCACAAAAAGAAGAAAAAAGGTTTTCTTTTTTTATTTTTTTTTATATATTTTTTTTTTCAACATGATAAAAGTTCATTCACTATAGTACATAAATTGCACATTTCCTTTATTCTAAAAGATCATAATGCAATTAATCTGTCTAATAATTAGACAATACAATTATGCATACTAAAAAAAATGAATAATTGTACTAGGAAAAATTGATGCTTTTATTTATATTGTTTTTTAAAATATGATATTTGAATCGGAAAGTATGTCTAATAATTTTCCATTGCTAGTTAGAATTTTGGGGTATGTTTGTATACAAGAATTTTAAAAAAAAAATTCAAACACTTTTATTGAGTCAAGCTGATAATATATAAATAACATTCCATATTGAAAACCCTTTTCCTCTCGTCAAAAACCCTCTCTTGCAGACGCCGATTTGCGCAGCTTCGGCCTCCTCGTAGACGGCGAGGCTCGACCCGGTGGTCACCGTCGACCGCCCGTTCCGTCACGGGTTTCGCACCTTCCCCCTCTCGCTGCAGTTGTTGGCGATGGATTCGCCGCCTTCGATGCCCTCGGCAGTCATATAGATCCTGATTGGGGTGGTGGACCCTCGATCTGAGTCTGATGGTCGTTCTCCACCGTCGGGTCTTCGATTGGAGGGGTTTAGCATCTCGATCTCCCTCTCGTTTCGCGTTCGAGGACCTCCGGTCTCCTCTGATGTTGGAGCCTCTGGTGGATGTGCGGGTGTCCATTTTCCGGCGGGTTGTGGCGAGATTGGGTGGTGGGAACGCTGGTGGACAGAACGGGGCCCTGGTGGCTGCAACACCTGGTGTTGCGGTTGCTGGGATTGTAGGGCATGGCTGCTCTCACCTCACCGGTCCTCTGGTGTTGGGGACGGTGGGGTCCGGCGCTCCCGATTGCGGCTAGTGGTGATAGGCGTGTTGGGTTGTGCTGGTGTTGGGATCGAGTCTTGTTCTCTCGGTTGATGGTGGGTTGATTTGAGTTGGTTTCGGAGTTCGGGTTCGGTTGCTGTATAGGCGGTCTCGCAGTTTCGGTAGCAGTTCCTCGGGCTTGAGATCTTCTTGGACCGACTGTTTCTCTAATGGTTTTTGGGCTCGTGTGTTGGCTGGGGAAGGCCATATTCTATTTAGTATCTATTTAGTTTTTTTTGTTTGTGTCTCGTTCGTGTTAGTGT
>CACSLK010016728.1:5229535-5241175 GCA_902706635.1 Striga hermonthica
ATCCATTTTCTGTATTAAAACCAAACTCCTCAGTCCTCACCCTTCTTCTCCACACTGCAAGAACTCGGTTCTTTGCTCGAATAAGCTCCAAACTATAACGACATTGAAATTATGTCCAGTTCAAACAGCTGACTTTACAATTATTCATTTACAGGTTATCACATTTTTTTTCGACAACAAGAATCCTTGTAATATATATTAATCAAACACAGAATCAGAATTGATATCCCAGATAAATATCCCCAACACCGCATTCACCCTCGAGTTTAATTATCAACAACCTTTTATCCGAATTGTATTCAAATTCCTCTTTCTCTCCGTTCACTGCACAGTAAATTGGTTTTTCACTTGAGTAAGCGCCAAAGGCACCAGAGCCACGTGCTTTTATTCTCACCGTGCTCTTGAAAGGCTCGTTTATGAAGCTCACACCTTCGATAGCGCCACCCGAGTTGAACATGTCGATCAGTCCAATCGGAGCAAAATCGACTAGTTCGTTGAAAACCTGTTCAAGTGGCATGTCGTAAGTATCAGTGAAAACTTAAGCTGTTGTAACAACCCGTGAAAAAAAAAAAAAAAAGATAGCTTTTGTATTTTACCCTTATTGGGGAGATTGTGAATATTTCACATTCGAGAGTGCCTAACACAACTTCAACGGCTTCTTCTTTCGACAATCGGGAAAGGGAACCTATGCGACATGATGAGGCATTTGTATTTTCAAAAAGATTATTGGTTCATTCGTAATTTAACCAAAACCCAATGAAAGTTAGAAGGTACATACATACCAGAATGGAAAGCATAGACAGCACAATCCCCATTCCAGCTTTCGTCAGCTACTTGTTGAAGAAAATCAATGTCCTCAGGACTAACACGGCCCGATAAAACTGATGACTCAGAGGATGAATCGGAATCATGTGGCGGCCCATCTCTCAACGGCCAATTTCCAGCTCCTTGGCAGTTGAAAACTCCGACTAATCCAGAAAATTTGTTCACGTTCCATATTTTCATTAAGCTGCATGCACGGCTTGTGAAAGCAATCAGCATAATTGATTCTTTGACCAAAAAAAAAATAAAAAATCCTTGAGAATTCAATAAATTATCCAGTAATTTTGGTTGTTTCACCTTTTCCCGTCCATTACTGTGTCCACAAATAAGCAGTCACGAGTGGGCCGACCAGCATATTTGGCTCTCAGTATGGACCCATCAGGCAATACTAACTTCTTGAGTAACTTGAAATCATGCTTGCCCGGCTTGTCACTGTAGTAATATGAGAAAGCCCATATATAACGAAAAACTTCATGGATTTCGGATCATATCAAGACTTTTTCTTGCTTCCTTTTTTTACTTTTTACTACAGTAAGTAAAGTGAGTCTTACGGCTCTTACCTCACATACACAGGGCATCCGCCCACAGCTCGTGCTGCGCCATGGAATTCTGCAGCGTAATGATCACTCTAAAAGAGCAGTAAAAAAGTTAGCTGTAAAGATGCATAAACTTGCTACAGTATTTAAGTTAGTTTTTAAAACAACCTGCTCGAAGTTAGTTTTTCTAACAGAATTAAACAACGGGATATTACTTGCAGATAGAAGTTAAATATTAAATAAGTTGAGGAGTGTGTGGTGTATAATTTTTTTTTTTTTAAATAAATAGATAAAATAGTTCATTTGCATGAGTAACTTGAACCAGAAGTAGAAACAGATATCTAAACCACATAAATCGAAACGAAAATTAAAGTAAAAGGTCAACGGTTAGCATCCAAAATATACCTGAAACATGTCCCAATCAGGCACAACAATCTCCCCCAATAGAAGACTATTGAAGGCCACAGAGGCAACATGCAATGTCTGAAATTTATGTTCCCAGGGCATGAAATCTTCGGATGCTCTTGAGGTGGCACTTCTCTTTGAGCTGGAAAATTAATCTTCAGTCAAAAAGCTGTCTCTAATTTGAAAATAAGAGCTACTTACTAGAAAAAATATACATAATTGATCTTCAGTCAAAACCATTTAACCATGTCTGAAGAACACATCCTCACTCGCATTTTTCATCCACCGTAGTGGAGCGAACATTAACTACTGACTTCACTGCATATTATTACAATCACTTCCCTCAACTTTCTAAAAAAATTTGATAACCAACTACTTTATTTATCAATATATTACAATCACATCTGTTTGAAGGGTGTACGTAAATTTTTTCTTCTACATCAGCAGATTCCATCATGTCAGCAAATACCGAGGCAAACAGTAAGGCAGTTAAAACCTCAAGGCTATTTTATGTAATTAATTTTTATAACTAGCTGGGTTTCTTTCATTTCTTTTTAATACCAAACCTGTAAATCGAATCAGAATTATGACTCATGCAACATATCAAGTTACTCTCCTTGAAATTTCTTGCAACAGACTCCTCAAGTGCTCCTTGGTATCGTCTAGTGAGAGAAACCCGACCGCCATGGCCCGTTCCGAGCGTCTCGATGAGATTTTGGACGTCTACTTTTACTCCATCAATGCCGATGCCCGAGAGGTAGCTGTGGAGATCATTGTAAAAATCAAAAATTTTATCGGGATCTATAAGACCAACTCCGTATTTTTCTAAGCTATCCATGGCTATGTCCCGTGTGTTTCCTACGTTGCCAGGAGATTGTATGGGATATGTTATCTTGGGATTGTACTTCTTCATTTTCTCGGATGAAGGAAGGAGCCCACCCCAATAACCAATCAACGCATGCCACACGTATACAAATCTGTACCATAAAATGGTTTGCCATTAGCATCATTTTGTACTGGCAGTACAATATCGGGGTATATACAAATATTACTCATAAGATTTAGCCTAATTATGGAAATGAAAAGAAAAAAAAAAGGAAAGAACGACGGAAGATTCAAAGAAAGCTACAAAAGATACGAGAGGAACAAATAAATTGGTTTCATCTCAAATTTACAGAAATATTTACATTGTACAACTTTCACCTCATGATTGGCTAATTTGTAAAACAAATATAAGCTAAATCTCACATTATTCTTAGAATTGATTGTTGAGGTCAAGATTAAACAAAATAAAAAAAATAAAATAAATCAATGTTAGCAGAACATACTTGACACCATATTTTTCCTTGATCATTTGGACGAGGTCATGCAGGTCACGACAGTTACTATCTTCGTCACCAAAGTCCATGAACTTGGAGCATTCACTGATATCGATTAATCTACTCGCGAATCTACAAGACGGTGCATGTAAAACCGAAATAAGAAACTTTCAAGTTACCATAAGAAGTCTCAACATCAAAAGATAGAAATACTTACTGTGTCCCTTCTATAAAAGGTTCTCCTTGCTTTTGGAACTCATTAAATGTATCTTGCCATCCATCATCGATAATCACAAACTTTGGTGGACAACCTCCTTCAATAAAACTGTCAAAAAGTATTAACAAGTCACTACCAAATTTTCCATAAAGAAACTTACATGATACAACTGCGGATTAAAGATTTACGCATGATATACCTTTCAATACCATCTCTAATGCCCCGTGGATTAACATCTTTATAGAAAGCATCCCACGTACACCAACCAAACCAATCTAAATGACTAGGGTTCTACAAAATTAGAAAACATCGTTTATATATAGGCTTTTCAAGGTCATGGGCATCACATACATGAAAACATTCTCATTTATCCTACCTTTTTATGTTTAATATGAGTAAATGTGCCTTTGTGCTGCTCAATTATCCTGCAGAGAGACAATATGTTACATGTTAGTCAAATTCAAGCATGATCGCAATTAATATTCAGGAATAAATAGGAACAAACCAGATTTACCTGAAAGAATCTGTAATGAGCTCAAACGGGTTGTTCCCCGAATTTACAAAGACCGATTCTGATACCTCCGAGGTTTGAACATGGGTGTCCCCTAAAGAAAAATCCATAAAAATTAACAATTTCCAGTGGAACACATAAATGTTGTGTATACTTTACTTCATATTCATTTGAGTTTACAGAATGGAAAAAATAAATAAAAATGCTGCAAGTCAACTTACCACTTTCAACGCAGAACTCGAGCTCATTAGCTGAATTACCTTGCAACGAAGCCCTAAACTGTCCTTCTAAAACGGGCAACAACAAAACATAGAAAGTGTTGTGGCCATTTTTTACTGATAAATTATCATCACACACCGCAACAGACTCTAGCCTAACTTCCAATAGCAGCATTTGTGTTTCCATGGGAATATCTCTTCCCGAACTTCCGAAACGAGGTATCATCCACCAAATTTTATGTCTGAAGAGACACATATACCTATATTCTCTACAATGATTCATACAGAAAACGAGATCATAAATATCCATTTTTCACCAGTGGTAGTACAATCCGGCGCAAGAAAATTCATATGCTGTTGATAAAAGTTTAGTAACTCTGGAAACTACAATGATGAATTTTTTTTCACATTTTGTTGTGCAGGCACACAGACACGAGGAAAAAAGGCAAAGAAAAAGAGTTAACTCGGCATGATTGAGTTGCCTTGCACGAAGTTCACATTTCAACAACTAAATCTTCAGTATATTATTTCTTATCAAGAAAATAAACAAGATCTTTCATTTATACTATTCATAAATAACAAGCAAAACTAGAAACCTGCATAGCAAACCCCAAAAACCAAGATAGGAAAAGGAAAACTTACTTGAGAACCCCAAGACCAAAAACATGTCTTGAGCTGGGGACACTCGAGCTGGCACCAAGAAACGCAGCAGAGGAGGAAGAACAAGATGAGCTGTCAGTCACCGGGAAAACGGCGACGTTTGACGGGACACGAGTCAACAGCGTCTCCCCGTTGACCATCAAAGAGCCGCCTTTGATGCACGGAGCGGCCGCCGCCGCCATTTTAGCCTCTCCCTTCAAAGGTTTAATCTCAGTACCGAAATCCCTTTACTGTTGGTATAATTCATGGGGTTTTTATGAAACTCTCGCATGGTACAATGAAAATGTGCGGGGGTTTGTAAAAAAAATTGAATCTTTACGAGAATTGTGTCTGAAATGAAGTGCTGTGAAGGGTGGACGAGCCATTTTAGGGGAAGAGGAAAAGGACTTTCTTGGGAATAACTTGAACAAACTTTTGGCGGTGCCGCTTCTCATTATATAGCAACGGAGAGTTTTATGAGTACGGCCTTGTAAACATAATAATTAAAACATCTTCATGTACTAATTCATAACGTGTTGAGCTTAAGTGATAGACTCTGATGTTTCGAAATTTGAAAAAATTACATGCTTTGTTATTAGGTTTGGATATCTTTTAATTTACTTTCGATTCAGAAATAATTAGGTCTAGATTATTCATTAATTTGTTGATTTTTTATGGTCATGTTACATGTATTTAATGCATTTTAATACCATTTTTTATTATAACCATTGAATCATAAATGTATTTCAAAAGTTGATATTTTGTATTTTTATCAGTTTTACATATATCTTGACGAGTTTGAATTTAACATCCACATTGTATGTATAAAAAAAAATAAATTATATTTATCTTTATAACAATAATAAAATTATTTTTTAATATTAATTAGAAAAATAAAATTATTTATCAATTAATATACTTATATTTCAAGTAGTTATATGATATAAGAAAATTACCATAATATAACACATGTAAGTCGCACAAGTAACAAGTGTTAATCTAAAATATATATATTTATCAATTAATATATTTATATTTCAAGTAGTTATATAATATGAATTATAAAATTACTATAATATGACAAATGTAATGTCGCACATGTAACAAGTGTTATTCTAAAATATATAATAATATATATTTTAAAAAATGTAAATAAAATTTAAAACAACTTTTCTCATTAATTTGAATATTTAAGACTAATTTTTTAACAAGTACTCGTGTAACACACGTGTGTTGTACTAGTAATTATCTAAGTCTGAATAACAATAAAATTGAATCAAAGTAAATATACATTTAACGAATTATTAATGTCTTAATATTAAATGGTTCAATTTGTGATATTTGACTTAGATTACATTAGAACAATTGGAATATTATTAGGAATAGAACTATGTGTCTTCTCATGTGAATACTAAATACTACTACGTACTGATTACTGAATACTACTACAGGCATATTAGGAATATTAGTAGGATTAGGACTATAGTCTTTCTCCTATAAATACTACTAAACATCGTTCCCTTTCTCGGTCTCAACCAAAAAACAAAGATTTCAACATCAAAAACTTCGTTGAAAGAACGATGATTTCAACATAAGAACTTGGAGGAATGGAAAAAAGCACGGGAGATGAGCAAATTATTAGCGACGATGAGCGGTTCTTTGAGTGAGACGAATACGAAGGATCAAGAAAGTTTGACTCCGGTAAGTTTTACATGCAATTTAGTTAATCTAAAATTCGTGTTTTATGAAGTAATATATATGGGACTGGCTACGATGCGGTGCAGACACCATTCCGTTAATTTAATTTCAGTTATTAGATCTTGTAACATTGATCGGGACCTTTAGATGTGGTAAAAGTCTACCAAATCAAAGTGATGTGGCAAGTGTTTATTGGTTCCGCTAAACTGCACAACGGGACTTAAGAATTTTCCAGTATAATTACATATATACTATTTCAATTTCGTCTTAAAGTTATGAAAATGCCCGTTAAATTTTTAAAGTTTATATTATATGCACTTTTCTATATAGTTGTTAGACAGCATGGCATGTAAGAGGAGAAACGGATTAAATTTTAATCATACCACACGAATAAATACATACTGATGTTGCATTAAACGTAAAACTGAAATGTGCTCATTCTATGAAATTCAAAACGGCTAAAAATCTCACATAATTAAATACCTAGTATAATTAATCAATGCCTAAATAAATGTATTTAAAACATATGAATCACATGCACAAGTCAAAATAAATAAATAAATAAATAAAATCTCAATCCCATACCACTTTTCTTGATCTGCACATATATACTTGAGTCATCATCACAAGAAGAAGCAAAGTTATTCACCTCACAGTTACACCCTATTTAATTTTATGCATTATGCTTATGTCCCCTCAAAGTTAAAATTTCGTATACAATCTTCCAAACTTCTGCTTATCTTATCTTACACATTTTGTTTCATCTTGCAAGGAAAATATGCATCGATCAACAAGCTATTCGTCCACGGGCAGGCCATCTGACGAGTTCTCAGTGAACTTCTCACCGGCCGCTTTGAAGGGTTTGGATTCTAACGACTCGTTAACTGGTAACTACAGTACTAATCACAACGTTAATGGCGAACTCGTTTCGGATGATATCTCTAAGAAGGATATTTCTTTGAGGCCTTCACCAGAAGCAGAAAAGGCTATTCATTTAATCCCACTGGTTTTGTTGATTTGTTTTTTGATTCTTTATCTGCTCTCAAGTCCTGTGACTCGTGACACCAAACCCCTGCAGTGACTCCATATGTTTTGTGTGTGTTGGTTTTCTTTTTTAGTCGAAGGATAATTTTCAAGAATCAAGTTTGATTTTGAATAGTTGTGATTACGATCGACTCGTCCTTTTTTTTTTTCAATAAAAACGAATACTTATGGTAAAAGTTGTCATACATTTTATACTGTCATTTAGATTATAACATTTCAATTTGAAAATATGCATATCTGTTAATAGATGATGGTTGTCTAACAGCCATTAAGCCTGCCTAACAATAATGGATTTAATGGTGTTTGTGATGGTCATCCAGATATGATATATATATATATATGTATATATACATTCTTGAGTAAAAGGGTTATTATGTATAGATGTGACCTGGGTTTAATTGAACTCAGAAATTAATTCAATAAAATGATGGTATCATTTGAACAAATATAAAAAGAGTAATGAAAAAGGACAAGAAAAGAAAGAAAAGAATCACAGTATAGAATGCCAAGAACTTTATATGTACAGAGAAATTGATGAAAATCATCTATTATTATTATCAGGCTGGCAAAAGCTACTGCAGATTTTTCATGGTTCACAGTGATAACTCAATAGAGCTTTATCCTTGTCTGAATGGACATTCGGCAGATTGGGCATGACGAGAGTTCTTCTCCGCATTCGCAACATGTCTACATTCGATAAGAGCTCCTTTAGAAATAAAAATAATAAAAAAAACACAAATGGAAAGTAAAACGAATATAATGAATAATGAGTGTTAAACCTGGTGTCCACAGCCGAAAGCCATGTTCTTTGGTTCGGTAATGCAAATGGGGCAGAGCTGTTGTAGAATGAGAGAAGTTAAACATATATTGTCATTTGTCAATAAAAATTTTAATGTATTTGTTCGGATATTTTCGCGAATAACAGAAGTAGAAAGAACATTCGAAATTATTACATGGTTATCTGAAGTACAGCTGCTTGTAGACTGGCTTGTACGAACAGGTGGTTCGTGTTGGCTGCTAGAAGGTGCGCTCGGTCGAAAACTGCCAGCTCGTGAAGGTTTAGGTGTAGAAAAAGAAGCTGCACCATATAGAGGAGGAGGAAGAGCAACCCTATCGATAACCTTACCCCTTGATGCACTGTCGAGACAGTATTTATTAAGAGCATAATTAGAGACTCGAATAGATTTTAAAAATTAAAGAATAAAATAAGAAATAACGGGAGGAGTAAACGAAGAGAAAAAGGTGCTTGGAGAAAAAAATAAAATAAAATAAATCCAACCCGAGAATGTTAAGCTCCAGTGTGGCTTTATATTGAGAAGGTATTTCCATCAGAGCTGAAAGTGCAAACTCAGCTTCTTTCCGAGATCGATCCATGTTTTTGGACATAATCTCTGTAAAGTTTACAAACTAGAAAATACCGAAAGCAAAATTCACTTTTAGTTATTCTTCTTTCTATTATTTAGGGAACCATCATCGAAATTGACTTATGTGAGAATGCATCTTGTAATTGAAACCTCAAGAAAAATGTTTTAATTAATCAACTAAGAGAAAGGGAAAGATACCACAGGTAAACTTACCTGGAAATTGTCAAAGGCTCGTGCAGGAATGTTGTCGTCAAATTCCCTCATCATATCCCAAGGCCCATCACCAACTCCCACTAATATGATAGACAATGGATATTCACTGTACATAAACAACAGAAAAAATCGAAGGCAATTGAAAACGATTCATATCTCAACCAATTGGGATAATTAGCCAGTAAATTGTCTGGAACCACACCAAAAATACCTTGCTCTGACAATTGCATCCACAGTTTTCTTCTCTTGGGGACTTAACTGGCCACGACTAGTGTCGACACTTCTTGTGACCTATACATAACTCATATAAACTTTTTGAAATATTATATTATATAATATAGTATAATATATAGTATAATATATATATATATATATATATATATATATAATTTTCATCAACCGGTGAACTCACTCGCACTCTGGAAAAGTAATGCAGGGGAACAAGAATTTGACAGCTAATTACTAAAATAACAAAAAGATCAAAGAAAACTGTATCTACTGATTTATGAGGTCTAAGCAAACGGCTTGTACTTTTTAGTGCATGGAACAGGTTATTTCACCTTCAGTTCAAAGTCAATCTTTCACGTATAAACAGTAGATAATATTAACTTCGACTGTGAAAGCCCTCACCATGATTAAGTTTCAAATAGTCCCAAAATTTAATTTCAGAACAAATTAAGAGTAATTCAGTTTAAGTTGGTCAATAGAAATAGTACCTGACCATCAGCGATTATCAGTAAAACATGGTACTGGCCGCCACTTTGCTCGACAATAGTGATAGCCATCTCGATAACAGGAGCAAATGAAGTTGGTCCTGTATAGACAACAAAAGTCTTCAGTACAAAGGCATCAGTTAGAAAAAAAGGAGAAACCTTAAATAACTCAAACAAGAACCTGCAAGTCGCAATTGAGGAACAAGCTCTCTGTACCGGCTCAAAACTTCCTCAAATCCATCACAAAACCTCTCATCAGGGAAAAAGCTGAAAACCTCTTGGTCATGTGTTGAAGCTGCAAGTATTATGCTCATAAGACTTCCACTTAAGTTACGTATAAAGATGAGAATGTAGTCAATTCACTGGAAAGTACCATCTCCAAAACCAAAACATGGAATCAAATTATCTTCATCGAATTTGGATAACGTTCTTCCGATAATTGATATGGCTTGTTCATAGGGATTTGACTCATCTCCAATGTGATGCAAACTTCTTCGATGAAATGATCTTGCACCTGTGAGAGAGAGAGTATGAGTGAATCTCTTTCAAATTATTGTCAACCATTTTAAAACAGAGAATGAAAATTACCTGTCCACTCATTACTCTTGGTGAAATCAATACCGACAATTAAATTTGATGACTCCAGACCAGCACGAGCAAGGGCATCCGTGACCTACAGAGTATTATTAAGTGGTGGAAAAAAAAATATTCAACACATTGATCTAAAGCACCATTCACGAGTTATATAAATCAATAAGAAAAAAACATCAACGGGATAACCACCAAATATCACTATGAAAATTTTAAACAATCAGTAGCTGATTTCTTCTCATTATTCGAGAAAATATAAATATAAGACAATTACAATAAATAGATAGTTTTACTTATGATCCTATGCCACGACAATTTGACAAATCACCAACACTTGAGGAAGCTGTTCCAATTTCGCTCGGGTAAATGGAAACAAAAACAATTTTGCTAGATCCACACACAATCAATCCGAGTCACCTTTGGAACACAAACAAAACCTAGCCACAAACTGCTCTCACGTAACAATACCCCACAAGGCAGAAAAAAAAAAATGAAAAGACATTTCCTAAGTATAAATGGTCCTGGTTGTTTGAATTGCAGCAACATGAACTATAAAAGAGATGCACTTATATACCTCATATTCCAAACTAAAAGAGACCTTTATTCCAAACTTGAGTTAAATTTTACTATCTCAAAAATAAAGATGCACTTAGATACCTCATATTCGTCCTTTATAAACCGAAAATTAAAATTCAGCTTTTATATTCCGGCTATTGAAGTTAAACAAAGTAAATCCACATTCCACACAACCACAAGGGAAACAAAACAATTCCGTTTGTTTTAGAAATCAGTACCTGATCTAAAGAGCTGTAATTGTCATCTATTTTCGAGTACTTCCTCTCCAGCTTTCTCTTGGACTCGGGTGGTGGACCACCATAGGTTGGCTGTGAAGATGAATAGCTGTACCCCGGCTGAGCATACGATTGTGGATAGGCATTATTACCTCGCGAACCCGAACTCGATGCATAAGATGAATACCGACCAGAGATCGACTTTTTCGAATGCTTGGCACCCATCAGCTCTTGAACCTGATAAAAATCCCATGTTGTAAAGATTCGTACTTTTGCCTTTATTAACGCAATTGAAGCTAAACAAGCCTTCGGTATGAAGTTACCAGCACCATATATACATAAGTACACTCATGATAGCTCAGCCCAAAACAAAATCTAAGCATGAAATAATTCGATATTTCCAATTAGTTCGATTTGCATACGAAATTCACTCCGAATCTAGCAAATGTCCAACTCCCAACACTAAATTCAGGGGTTACATTCATACGCAATCAGAACACGAATCCAGTTTCTATGAAAGAATTCAACAACGAAACAATCAAGAAAAAAAAAAAAAAAA
>CACSLK010016728.1:5274990-5288423 GCA_902706635.1 Striga hermonthica
AAATCGGGACTGCGCGGAGCCAATCTGATGCGTGATCACCCTGTTGCGACTTCCACAAGGCCACCTGCCTAGGAGATAAGGAGAATACAGATTCCGCCGAATCGATAACACGAGTGAAATATATATCTGCCAATTTCTTCATGAATTTGGGGGCAACAATCTCACTAGAAGCACCAAATAAGTCAGTATCTGCAACCCTGTTAAACACCTCCAAAGCATCACCAAAGGTGAAGCCCGCATCAGCGATCCCAGAAGGAAGAAGAAGCTAAACACCTCCAACAATATTATTATTATTATTATTATTATTATTATTTTCCGAAGAGAGCAGTAGCACGAATAGCAGGATAAACACAAATGCACAAGCCGAGAAAGGGCTACACACGCTGAATTCACCGCACGCCAAGGAGATAATAATATTTTCTCTTTTATTTATATTTATTTTTGTTAGTACATTAGGTTAGTATGTTTATCTAGTTTGAAGGAAAGTTTGACTCTATATATGTTGATGAGTTGATTTATCCTATCTATTTTTATTATATATGAATTATTTATGTTTGATTTAGTTAGGGTAACTATTTTGAATGTTCATAGTTTAATTGTCAGATTCGAGACTTTAATCTGTAACTGGTATTGTTCTCGTTTTGTTAGTACTTAATTACGGGTCTCATCTCTAGAGTATCGTGAACATATGTTTAATAGTCTGATCTTTTGCATTTGTTTTTTCTTTAAATACCCCGCTTTCATTACTAATGTCATTGTATACCAAAAACAATCAAGACTTACATATATCACCAAAAGTAATCTTTCTCAAAGTCACCATATCTACAACTTTATAATGCATATGGATCTTAACTTAGTTGTGCTCTGATATCATATTGAGATTGAATCGAACAACCTGAATGAAATTGAGAGAGAGATTGAGAGCTAGAGAGAGAGAGGAGATGAACAGAGATGTGGCGAAGATGAATAATGGAATTACTTAGGGTTTGTGTACAAGATAAGGGTATTTATACTCTTATCCTATAAACACACTTTGTCTAAGTTGCTTTAGGAATAGTAGCAACTCTATACATCAAATACAAATAACAACTCTAATACAATTTATAAAATATAAATAGCAACTTATGAAATACAAATAACAACTCTAATAATTAATATGCTTCAAATTCAAATAAAATCAACACTCTCTACTCATAAAGAGTGGGGACGACTAGGCTTGTAAACAAATCATATTTTTTTTATTCGAATCGATATTCGAATTCGATATTCATGATTTGAATTCGAAATATTCGGATTCGAATTATTCGAATACGAATAATGTATTATATTGGAACGGTTAGCGAATTCGAATTCGAGTTTGTAGTTATTCGATTCGAAATTCAATATTCGATTAGTTAAGGATAGTTATATAATTTTTAAAAATAATATATAATATAAAATTTTGTTTATAATATATATATATATATATATATATATATATTGTTATATTCCTAATATTTTTGTGACATAAAAAGTGAAACATCTCAAATTAATAATTTGCCCTATCTCAAATTGGATAGGAAAAACATAAACATTATTTTTATAATTATAATTTTTTTAATTATAATATTTTTTTGAAAAAGAATTTCGAATCGAATCGAATATGTTGAAATATTTTACACGAATCGAATACGAATCAGAAAATGAGGTCGCTTTCGAATCGAATACGAATTCCAATCCTCTAATATTTTGACGAATTCGAATCGAATATCTTAATATTCACTTTGATTCGATTCGTTTACAACCATAGGGACGACAAGCAAAGGAAGCTTTTTGTAAACAGTAAATCCTTCAGCCTCACTCATGTCCAAATCCTCTTCCTTTTCTCCATTAGGCAGTGCAAAATTGAAATGGTAAACCAACTTGGCCAACCCGAGCTCGTTAACCGCTACCGCGAATGAAATTCCAGGGCAACCCCTCCGACCAGCCCCAAACGGGACGTACTCAAAATGCCGGCCCCAAAAGTCAACTCCCGAGTCCAAGAATCTCTCAGGTCGAAATTCTTCTGGATTTTCCCACGATTTCGGGTCCCTAGCAATGGCCCACGCATTGATCAAGACCCGTGTCCCGGCCGATACGTCGTAGCCCATGACTTTCGTGTCCCGAGTCGATTCGCGAGGGATGAGTAACGGGCCGGGTGGATGTAGCCTTAGAGCCTCCTTTAACACGGCCTTTAGGTACGGCATTTTCTCTAGGTCGGGCTCGACTATCTCTTTCTTACTCCCGGCTACTCGTCTAACTTCATTCTGCACGATTTTCATGGTTCTCGGATTCTTTATGAGCTCCGCCATTGCCCACTCGATAGCAATGGATGTGGTGTCGGTCCCTGCCGCAAACACGTCCTGTCGTGAAGTTTTTTTTTTTTCGTAAAGTTTCCATCACACGAATCGTATGAAAAGTATATTTGAAGAATTTCGTTTAAATCTTACCATTATGAGAGCCTTGATTGTCTCATCTTCACTCGTCGAGCTTCTACTTTCCGATTTCTCCCTCTGAAGCTCGAGCAATACGTCGACCAAGTCCAACTCTCCATCTCGATCTACTTGTTTTCTCCCCGGATCTTTATGTTCTCGAATCACATTCTCCAAGAACTCGTCAAACTGTTTAGCAACTCTCTCGACTTTCGAGTGGAGCCCATTAACACGACTAATCCAACCCAACCACGGTATGTAATCCCCCCAGCTCGTGGCACCGAATAACTCGCTGAACTCTTTTAGAAGCTTCTTGAACTTTGTGCCGTCGTCGACATTATGGTCGCCGTATTTTCTACCCAATGCTACCCTGCAAATGACATCGCTCGTGAGTGAGGCCAATAGATTGCTCAAGTTTACAACCGGCGATGAAGATCCCGATTGTCTTCTGATTTTGTCGACCATAATCGACGTTTCTTGTTCACGGACAACACGAAAAGATTGGACCCTCTTGGTGCTCAAGAGCTGGATCACGCATATGCTTCTCACCTAGAAATGTACATAATTTTTTTCCAAAAAAAAAATAAATACTCTGTGTTAGAAGGACTTGTATTAAAGAGCGAGCGAAATTTCGTTTTTCGTCAATCAAACCAACTTACTCAACTGATCATCAAAGATGGTTCTGTTTTCTCAACTCTGTCTCTCAACTCAAATTCAACTAGAACAATTGTTTTATTCCGTACAAGTTTCCGAAAACTTATAACTTTAAAATACTTTATAGACGTGTCTCGATTATTTATATGTCCTCACCTGTCTCCAGTATTCACCGTAGGCAGTAAAAGCAACACTCCTCGAACCATACATCAGCCTATCCGGCATGCTTAGCTTGGGTCTGTTCGAGAAGATCTCGTCCTGGTTTTTCATCACCTCACGTGCGGCTATTGCCGACGAGACCAAAAGCACCCGAGCACGCCCAAAACGAAGCAACAACAGATCGTGACTGTTATAGCGCCTTGACAGAGAATGTAACGAGCGGTGAGGAGATGTGCCGAGCTGATGGAGGTTTCCGATCACCGGAAGCCCTTTTGGAGATGGCGGCAAGTTTTTCGCATGCCGGAAGGCGATGGAGCGCCATTGTCGAAGTAGGGTTATGAAGAAGATGAAGGAAAAGAGAGGTAGAATCAATTGTTCAAAATCATTCATGCTTTTTTATTTAGAAAAAAAAGATAAAAAATGTATGCGACTTACAGAGATTATAATTGAACTGCACCATATTCATTGAAGGGAAATGCGAAAGGTATGTTATATTAATCACAATATGTATGCAAAAAGAAGTATATTACAAAATTGCTCAAATTAATTGGCACCACATACATACAATCATGCATCCCATCTTATCTTGTTTCATTCATCACATGCCCCTTTCTCATTATTAGTAAAAGCCAAATTAATAAATAGTTGTATGTCTTAATTAATTGGGCGTGAGTGGATCAAATTTTCGCCTGAGTTAGATACTGTTGGTTCAGAAGGGCCCAACATCAAAAGGCCCATTGCCAAAACAATGGTAAAATTGTATTCTCAACTATAGTCTCTCACACATCAAAAATTCAAAATTAGGCAAAAAAGAGATTCTACATTTCAACCATTCTGTTAGATTTGTAACGTTAAATCAACTATCCAAGACGATTACATGATAATCTATTCATAGCACATTCTTCACGTGGGCCCCACGTGACACACTCTTGCTCTTTTTGGCGCGTGATTAGGTTTTCAGGCTCTCGTCCACCGCACATTTTATACAAGACGATTACATGATGATCTATTCGTAGCACATTCTTCACGTGAGCCCCACATGACACACTCTTGCTCTTTTTGGCGCGTGATTAGGTTTTCAGGCTCTCGTCCACCGCGCATTTTATACAGAAGCCCTCCTTCTTCTCCTCCATTTATCCATTTTTGTTCTGCTTCGCTTTATCTCACAACCTTCAATCACTCTCTACAACACACACAAAGTTACAATTAGATCGTATTCCTAATCGATTTGAGAGGAAAACTTGAAGCTTTTGTCATTCTCCACTTTTTTTGTTTTTTCTCTCAATTTTGTTCTCTTGAGACGAGAAGATCTATGGACTCGGCGGCGCTTTCCCTGAGAGCCGTCTCTCCATCTCTATTCTGCAATTGCATAAACCCTAAATCGGGTCGCACGTCGGCCCATAAACCCACATCGCCGTTGCCGATTGCCCTTTGTGTTTCCTCGCAAAATTCACATCTGAATTGTGTGCATCCTCTTAAAGCCGTCGCAAGAACGCGTCTTGCCTGCGCGTCCGTCGCCTCCCACCACACCAAAACCTCCAGCAGAGGCAATCTGAAGGCCGCCGCCGCTGACGCCGGAGCAAAGCTGCAGATCCTCATTCAGGAATTCCAGTCGCTGGTTGATCCGGTCGACCGCGTGAAGAAGCTTCTGGAGTATGCCGAAACTCTGCCTCCATTTGAGGATTCACTGAAGACCACGGATAACCGCGTCCCAGGGTGCACAGCTCAGGTCTGGCTGCATGTAGAGCTGGGCGATGATAACAGGTTGAGTTTCTCTGCTGAAAGTGATTCGGAGATTACAAAAGGGTTTTGCGCGTGTTTGGTGTGGGTGCTCGATGGGGCGAGTCCCGATGAGGTTTTGGCTGTAAAAACCGAAGATTTGGGAGCATTGAATGTGGTCGGGTCAAATGGGAGGAAAGGCGGCTATTCAAGTAGCAGTAGGGCTAATACTTGGCACAATGTATTGATGAGTATGCAGAAGAGAACTAAGGCTCTGGTGGCCGAGCGGGAAGGTCGGCCACGTGGCGAGCCTTTCCCGTCATTGATTGTGAGTGCTGATGGTATACAGGCCAAAGGAAGTTATGCTGAAGCTCAGGTGGGAAATTTTGCTTAGTAACCACATAATTTATGGTATGTGTTGTGTGTAGAGAGATACTGGTTTAGTGAAGGCATGATCTGGATTCTTATGATAACAGTTCTAGAAGCTGGGAAGTGGAAACCATATAAAATGAAAAATGGAAGTGTTTAAACTTAAGTGACTGATAGGATTAATCAAATAACACGAGTTTACTAGGTTCATTTGTGAGTACTAAAATGCGGGCATTGGGACATTTTCTGGCATCTTGTAGGTAAATGCCAAGTTGCCAATAAATTTCTTTCATACTGCAGACATGAGCTTTGAAGCATGAAATTGGGTCATTATTTTGTTGGCAAATTGTAGGAGTTATTCATTGTATTGCAGTTCAGACTTTCAGTGAGTTGGGGGTTCTGGGTTTGAAAGGAATATATAAAAACAAACAACATACCAAGTATATTTTCAACTGGTTGGGGTCTGGGGGATCAGTTGTACGCAGACCTTACCCTTGTAATTATACAAGGTGGTTGTTTCCGTAGCGACCCAAGGTGCATTGCGTCGTTTGATATATTTTTTTTTTCTAGAAACTTCACTAATAGAAGAAGCACTAGAATTTAATTGAGTCATTTTGATCTAGTCCATTATTAGCAATCTCCAATATATAAATAACATTTAATCGCATTTGCTATTTGCTATTCTCTTCTTTGCCTCTGATAATTATCGTAATAAAGAGTGTTGAGCGGGTCTCCTGTTGGCCTTTGTGATTAGTGTCGATGGATACAATTATGAGGCAGAGATATACTGTGTGAGGAATTGGGTGGACTGTGTCTCCTTCCTCAGAGATTTTTGGACTTTTTTCCCTGTTTGATAAGATAATTTAAATCTAATAAAATTTTGTAATAATCGCCAAGAATTGTGATCAGTTAGCAACACCTGTATCCTTAAGGTATTGAGTTCCCCTGTTTTCTACTTCTCTTTCCATTGTGCTGGATTAGATTATCCACAATTTGTTTTCTCCGTGTTGCTCTGTAATTATCTATTCAATCTGTTTACTATTTAAATCAAGAATCTCAAGCTTTTTGTAATGGGACTTAATTTAATCTGGACAAATTTAAACCATAGAGGATATAATTTTTGGGTTCTCTGTTTTTTTCAACAAATATAGTTTTGGGCTTGTAGGGTTATGAGATAACATAAATTTGCACCTCCAAGTTTCATCCTGCCCACGTGGTCTTGTTTATGTTAATATCTTGTCTATTAGAAGTCCTAAGTTCCAATATAGTTCATTGCAGGCTAGATTTCTGCTTCCTAATGAGATAAAAATTCAAGAGCTAGTGAATCTGCTGAAGGAGAAGAAAATTGGCGTAGTTGCACATTTTTACATGGACCCTGAGGTTCAAGGCGTTTTAACAGCTGCACAAAAGTTCTGGCCTCACATTCACATATCTGATTCTTTGGTTATGGCTGATTCTGCTGTGAAGATGGCTAAAGCTGGGTGCAAATTCATCACTGTCCTTGGTGTAGATTTTATGTCTGAAAATGTGCGTGCTATCCTAGATCAAGCTGGATTTCCCGAGGTACTGTACCTTGACTATCCTTTTCTGTTTATATATTTATATATATAATTCTTATTGTTCTGAATGTCTAAGCAGTTGCATGGGCTTACTGACCAAATAACTTCAGCTTTATCCATGAAACCGTTTTTTAGCCTTTTCTTGTTCATACTGTTGAGTTAATTACAAGAGGGAACATAATGTTTCACTCGATTATGGTTAAAACTAGTCATTATTTTTCAAAATTGCAAATGTACCTTTGCTGAGGTTGAGAATCTTTAGAATAGAAGCTAGTATCTCAGGGAAGTATTTGTAGTTCAAAAAGCTAGACGGATATTTTGTTTAGTAAACCAATGCCAAGGATTATTTATTTCTTTTTAACTTTGAATGTTGGTCAGGTCGGTGTATACAGGATGGCGGATGAACGAATTGGCTGCTCCTTGGCTGATGCTGCTTCTAGCCCAGCATATATGGATTACCTATCAGCAGCTGCAACTTCTGTTTCTTCTCCATCTTTGCATGTTGTGTACATTAACACCTCCTTAGAGACCAAAGCTTATTCTCACGAAATTGTGCCAACAATAACATGTACCTCTTCTAACGTTGTGCAAACTATTCTACAGGTTGGTCTTTTGCTCTTCTTCATCAAAATCAAAACTTTTCACCCTCTTTCTTTTTTCCTTTTAAAATGAATCTGCATCTGGTAAATATTATATTTTTTTTTCTTCTCCAGGCATTTGCAGAAATTCCTGATTTGAATGTTTGGTATGGTCCTGACACCTACATGGGAGCAAATATTATGGAGTTGTTCCAACAGATGACTTTGATGAGTGATGAAGAAGTAGCAAGTGTACATCCGAAACACAACAGGAGCTCTATAAAATCTTTGATACCCCGCCTCCACTATTTTCAGGTAGATTAAGAAGTTATAATTGGAGGCGAGGCTATTATTCGTTCGTTGGATTAGTACTCAAATTTTATGCTGTTCTGAACAAACATTTCCATGTCAGGATGCTGTTCATTTTTTTATAAACGAAAATATAGGTTTTTTTTTTTTGGTAATTAATATTTTGTTTGTTTATTTTTTTGGCAGGAGGGGACATGCATTGTCCATCACCTCTTCGGCCACGATGTTGTCAACAAACTAAAAGAAATGTACTGCGACTCGTTTCTAACCGCCCACTTTGAAGTCCCTGGCGAGATGTTCTCCTTGGCAATGGAGGCTAAGCAGAGAGGGATGGGAGTCGTGGGGTCCACACAAAACATCCTAGATTTCATCAAAGAGAGGTTGCAAGAGGCCTTGGACAGGAAAATTGATGATCATCTCCAGTTTGTTTTGGGAACCGAATCGGGTATGGTGACCTCGATTGTTTCTGCAGTGAAGGGATTATTATCGGGACCCCATGGGGCCCACGAGGGCCATAGGGTTACGGTGGAGATAGTCTTTCCCGTCTCATCGGAGTCCGTAACTCAAATGCCGAGCTCTTCCTCACGCGAAGCGGGGGATGATTTCTCGAAGCTATCGTTAATACCAGGTGTTGCGAGTGGGGAGGGGTGCTCGATTCATGGTGGATGTGCATCTTGTCCTTATATGAAGGTTAGCTAAAATCTATTGAGCTTATTTTTGCTGTTAATTGTTGTATATTTTTGAAGATATTAATTTGTCATTTTGATGGATGCACTTGTTGCTTATGAAAATTTTATGCTTAATCGAAGTGCTTATGAAATCTCAGTTGTGAATAGATACAAAATCAACACTCAAGGTTTTAAGATATAGGTAACAAACTCTAGGGTGAGGCAGTATAGCGGTTAGACAGGTTCACCCATCATACTTTTCGAATAAAAATGCACACTTATACTCATTTTTGAAATGAGAAAAAAGGAAAACTTCTATTGCTCCTTGAAGTTACATATAGATGACAAAGCATTGTAGCTCATACGAGACGTTGCGGTAATGGTTGGTAACAGATCAAAATCGATTTTGATCAGATCATGGGTTATAGTTAGTTATTTTGAATAAAGTTAATAAAGTGGAATGAGAGAGATTAATGATTAAAGTTGGTGTGATGTAAAAGTTGGACAAAGATTATTATTGGAAGTGATAGGTAGGTAAAATTATATGAGCAAAGTAAAGTTGATGTTATGTGTAAGGATGATTAATTGGTATTATTTAATTATATTGATAGAAAGTAAGAGAGTTATAGTGAGTTAAAGTTGAGTTGGATTTGCATTAAAGTGAGTACAAAAATTAAGTAATTGGTTTTGACAGATTTTGGTCGCATACCAATCACGGCCTACAGGAGTAGAGTTTCTTTAGGTAGAGTATCATATCAACCCCTTATCTCAGCTTTATCATAAATATTCTAAGAAAAGAACTACTACCTCAAATTGTCTCCATCAGTAGGTGAATTTCGAATCCTTGAAAAAAAATTAAATGTTGAAGGGGCGTCATTAATTTTGACCTGTGGATGGCTTTTCTTGTAATTAGGCTAAATCACAGGGGCAGCATTACTAATTACTCCCGCGTCCTTATTTTCTTTCCATTTTCAATAATGTAATTTCGAGTCGGGAGTTTCATTTCCTTCATTTTTGACAGATGAACTCTCTTGGATCACTCCTCAAAGTTTGTCACAGTTTGCCCCACGACAAAAATAATCTTTCAGCTTATGAAGCCGGACGGTTTAGTCTTCAGACCCCAAACGGGAATCTTATAGCTGATGTAGGTTGTGAGCCAATTCTACATATGAGACATTTTCAGGTGATGATCTTGCATTTTCGAAGATTCCCCTTTTTTGCCCATGAAAATATATGTCACCGAGTATATCGTATCACTATTGACTTCTGCTCCATTTGTGTATTTTCTCAGGCTACAAAGAAGTTGCCAGAGAAGCTTGTTCAGCAGATACTCCAAAGTGGCAATGTTCGATAAATTTCAACTGGAGAATTGGAATAAAAACTGTCCGACTAGATTGGAAAACGAGCTTCTTGGTTTTCCAAAAGCCAAGCGAATAAGGTCCCTCATAGTTCGGGAGAAAAAGTCATCTTACAACGTCCACAAACTCGTGTAATAGTATACGATTTCTATATCATACAAGCTAAAACTGAGCTAGCATAAGCTTGTTTTTTCCAGTTGCTGTTGTTGTGGTTATTTCATATTTGTATTAATAGTTAGATTTTAGAGTGTTTTTTTGCTCAATTTTGTGGTGTTTGTCATGCAACATTATCATTTGGACTGGTTACAATATAGGAAACATGTTAAGCTAGCTTGTGCTTCTTGTGGGGCTGTGAAACTGTTGGTGTAATTTTTATTTTTTTATTTTTTTATTTTTTTGTCCCTCAATACTCCCTCCGTTTTAAAATATTATTGTCTAGATACATAGTAAAATGGATGAATTAAAAAAGTCAAAACGACAAACATTTTAAAACGGGGGGAGTATGAGATTGGCTTAAATAATTTCTTTTTTTTTTCCTAAAAAATAACTTTTCATCTAATTTTATGTTTTTCGCTTCAATTTGATTAACACAATTTACATATAAATCAATCATTTATAAATATTGTTTATTATTTTATATCATACCTACAATTATTCACAAACTCAAAATAATTCATTATTCCACCTAAAACTATTTTTCCACATTTTTCACTATTTAGACATTTTTTTCTTCTTTAAATAATCTATATCCAAATACACAGTGCTCTTAATATTTTTATTTCCTCTTACAACAGAAACCAATATTATTTATTTACTAATATAAATATTGCAATAGATTCAATTTTTTGGACAAAAAATAAATAAATTTTCTGTGTCCACAAATGGTCAATACGACACCGTTTCAAGTACCTTCTCCTCTCGATTCTTTGCATACACTCTGTTGCAGCTAGAAAACACTGAAACAACGTTGGAGCAAAGATCTCTGGATAAAGACAGGTAGCTTGCTTCTAATGTATTATGTTCTTTTTTCGTTCAATCGTTTGTTTAGTTCGAGCTGTATGGTGTAATAAAATCGTGCTGGGATTGAATCGTAAGTATTTGAGAAATTTACATTTTTTTTTCTGAAAAAAAAACCCCAATTAATAGGGGTTTCTTGTTTTTATGACTCATCTTTGTTTTACTGTTTGGGGATTTTAGAGTATAATGTGAGGTGTTTCAGTTGAGGACCTTGAATTTAAGTTAAGCTGTTGAGCTCCGATTGTTCGATTTGATTCAATAATTAAATTTTCTAATCACCTATTTTGTTCTTCTATCAGAAAAAATGGAGGAAATTTAATCCCTCTGGTAGTTACATACTGCTTTATTTGGAGTAAAGATTGAAACTTGGTTAGCTGTAACTGTATGACTTGTTATTTTGGGAAAATTTGTTGTTATTAGCAGTTTCAGTTGCATTGCCGGAGCCCGAGTTTTTCGATTGAGTAGTACTCAGACGAAATGGTATTCGATGCTTAAACCGGACTGTTAACCCTTCGATATGTTAATGCAGAACTTTAGACATTAATCCTAGGTGTTAAAGCTTCTCTAATTTTCTAAGCTTGAAGTTTTGCTGCTCGATGGGATATGGAAACGCAGTCGCCAGCACCCATACAAAGCAGCCTCTTATCTCTTTTGGTGTAATATCAGATGTCCAATATGCCGATATTCCCGATGGCCGCTCGTTCTTAGGTGTCCCTCGTTATTATCGGCACAGTCTTCTCGTTTTACAAAGAGCAGTGCGAAATTGGAACGAGAAAAAACTGAAATTCGCCGTCAATTTCGGCGACATTATCGATGGCTTCTGCCCCAAGGACCAATCTCTAGACGCAATCACGAAAATTCTCGAAGAATTTCGTTCTTTCGACGGGCCCACGTACCACATGATCGGTAACCACTGTCTTTACAATCTACCTCGTGAGAAGTTACTCCCTTTATTGAATATTCCTTCCCAAGATGATGGCCGAGCGTATTACGATTTTTCTCCAATCCCCGAATTTCGATTCGTTGTCCTCGATGGCTATGATATAAGTGCCATAGGTTGGTCGAAAGACCACCCGAACGCGATAAAGGCGGTGAATTTGTTAAACGAGAAAAACCCGAATTCGGACAAGAATAGCCCAAACGGGCTCGTGGGGCCAGAAAGGAGGTATCTCATGTTCAACGGTGCAGTGGGCCCAGAACAGATAGAGTGGTTGGATTATATTCTTCAGGATGCGACTAAATTAAATCAGAAAGTAATAATATGCTGCCATTTACCGTTAGAGCCAAGGGCCTCGACGAACGACTCGTTGTTGTGGAATTATGATGAGGTGATGGAAGTAATACATAGGTACAAATGTGTGAAGGTTTGCTTTGGTGGGCATGAGCACCAGGGCAGTTACTGTGTGGACTCGTACGGCGTGCATCATCGGGTTCTCGAGGCGGCATTGGAGTGTCCTCCGGGTACGGATGCTTTCGGTTATGTCGAACTTTTCGATGATCGTTTGGTGCTTACTGGTACGGATCGAATGGGAAGTCAAGAAATGGTTTTTGTTTAATTAGCATCTCAAATTTTACATATTTCATGTATTCTTGCTATTATTATCTGGTCAAGAATTGTTCTTTAAATGAACTAAAGCTTGTAATTGGTCTCAAATTACATATCTCTTGTGTTCTTGCTATTATCTGATGAGTTGACTTGTCACCATCATATTCTCAACTTTATTTTCTCTGAGGAGCTTAAAATATATGTTGATGTAGTTATCAATCATCCTCAGTTGATGTCACAGCATTGCTTATCATGTTCTTGCATATCTACTTCTACTTGAAAGTTGAAACATGCATGATAAGTAAATTGTGTTATTATAACATTTCATTAATTATTGTCTCTCTTTTTTAAGTTTACTTTTCATTTCATAAATTAAAAATTTGCTAGTCAACTTGCTCATTCTATGCATTTTATATGTATGAGGTGCATCTATGGAAGTAATTAAACAGATTTGCTGACACATTTCAAGGCTCTGAGCTTGATCCCTAATGGTTGAAAGTTGAAACCATAACTTGATAGGTGTGGTTAGATTTGAAAAAGATAATAGGGATATTAAATATTTAAATATTTTTTATTTTTTATTTTTTTATGTCTGGTCAAAGGTTGGGGGACAATAATATCTATCATTGACTTATGGAAAGTACGGTGCAGTTTCTCACAAATTAGTTTAATGGTCGAAATGGTTTTGCCGTGAAGTCAACAATTGATTTCATAGTGGAGCCAATTTTCTATATACAACAACTAAACCATACTATATTCTTTGAGTACTTAGATAAATACAATAATTTTATTAATATGATATGATTTACTTGTTGTATATAAAATGTTGGCTCTACTATGGAACCAACTGTTGGCTTCATAACAAATTTCTGGTCGAAAATACTGATTTTCAACTATGTCCTTCAAGTAAATAATGGCTATTAATTTCTTGACATATGTGTATGTTACTCTTCTTCCTGAAAATAGGTGCTAATGTCTCTTGCTGTGGAGTGACACTTTATCTTCAGATAATTGCAAAAAGCACCCCCTGGATTCTAGGCCAATTAC
>CACSLK010016728.1:5317454-5330242 GCA_902706635.1 Striga hermonthica
ACAGAGAACTAACTTAGCTACTACTAACCTAGCAACTACAAATAACTAACCTAGCAACTACAGACAACTAACCTAGTTAGAAGGTTAGTTGTCAACGTACCGGTCAACGTCAGAAGTAAACGGATTTTTCATGAAGTCAACGTCAGAAGTCAACGGTCAACGCCGGAGTCAACGGGTCAAAATAATATTTAAATAATTAAAATAATAAAAAGAAAATAGTAAATCTTGGTCACACATGATGTACCAAATCTTGTGGCTAAAAATGAGTCTCATGTCCTCAGTTTAAGAATATGGATGCATTGGAACCAATCCATATATATATATATATATATATATATATATATATATATTTTATTCCAAATACTAATATCAAATAAAAGTTACTTGGAATTAAGATTATATTTTTTAATTTAAAAATTATAAGCTAAATGAATAAAAATACGAATAACTATTGTCTATCACTTAAACCTTACATGTAGAATTAATAAGCACAAAAAATTAGCATTTGTGTAACAACTTAGCTCGTTTACATCGTTAAGTACAAGTTTTAAAAGTTTATATTTACTTTTATTAATTATAAAATTTTTATTTATTACCTTTTTGCTTATTTATTAGTAAGTGTTATTATTTAATTATATTTTAAATAATAATTATTAAATTTAATATTTTTTTCACTTTATATTTCTTTTAATATATTTATACTTTTAGATTTGTTAAAAATGCATAAAATTAAGTATAGAACTTCTTGGGCATGTCTTATTATAAATCAACTATTTGTATATATTTATATTATATTATGGATAATTACAATTTTCTCATTAATATTTTACTCAAATATTCATAATTACAGGTATGCCATTATAAAGATGATAAAATAAGGATATTTTAGGCATATCATATTTTTACAGATTCATAGGCTCTTTTATAATAGTATAGATTTTTCTTTTTGGTTTCTTAATCATGGACAATCTAGCATATATAATTTGACCCGACTCTAAAGCACAGCTCGTACAAAGGTTCTAACTTCTAACTATAATATTACACACATACAGAGTGTGTTTATCAGGCGATTAAAGCCCTCGTAAGCAAGGAGAAGGATCGAGCTAGTTAACCATTAATAAAATGATCTATTATTGAAAAGTTTTGAAATGTAGTGAAACGTTTGCCGAAGATTCAAATAGAATTTTAAATCAGCTTCCACATTTATTTTTGGCGTTCGAACAAAGTCCGCGTACTATATTATCTTCCCATATCGGTTTTGCTATGAAGTTGAAACTAATTTTCTCTATAGAACAAGTAAATTTATCATATTCTATACAACAAGCACTACAACATTTGGTGCTAGTTGGAATGACAAAAATTGTGGCTATAAATGGTGTTATTGTGGCTCTTGATGTATTAGAACGACATGTCGTGCAAAAAATGTCGTCGCAATAGACATGTGTCTATAGATATGTTGCAACGATATTGTCGTTGCTGTAGAGAAAACAACATCAAGGACAACATGTTGTGCCTATTTGTCGTTCCAATTGCACCGTGTTGATTGATATATACAAATAACAAAATCGTGCCAATCTTGTTGTGCCTATTGATTAAACTAATCGCAACAACAAGTTGTTACAATTTTTTGGTTGCATTGATATTTGTATGCATAAGAACTTGCTTAAAATATCATTTTTGCTCAAAATTGTAGGCATGTATCCTACCTTAAGAACTTAAAGCTCAATATACTTTTCAAATCAACCTAAATCAAAGCAGAGACCCAAATTAACATGCAACAATAAAAACTCAAATCAACATAAAAAATACAAAATTGCACTAAATATTTTATTAAGATTAATCAAATTATTACATAGTACTGTGGAACTAAACACCTTAGTATTGAGATCCTATGTTCAAAGTACACAAGTACACAAAAAGGAAGCAAAATATGGTAATACATTTTGAATTATTTAACATAAAGATCGAGAATGCTCATCTACACCAATAGACGAATCAACATCATCCCCCATTGCTTCCTCTTCCACGTAATTACTCTCAATACAACTTCACCATAACTTGAGCAATTATCTTGAATGTCCTTGCAAGATACAAAAAATAATGATAAAATATTTATGTGATATTATGCCAAGTTCATAAAAAGTATAGAACTATAAGCAAAAATAAATCACCAAGCTGTTGAAAACAAAGTAATAAATCAACTAACACATTGTATTCCCTTCCTAACATAACCTGCTTGCGTGCATTTCCATTGCTAAATAGAAACTTATTTCAGTATATCCATTGCTATTAGTTCTGCAAGTAAAATGAGATGACATTAAACAAAACTAATCGCGTGCTCATGTCATATAAAAAAAATGTGGAACAAGAAAATCATAAAGAACCAACTATATTGTTAGGACCTCCAAATTCAAATGGAACATGAGATTGCTACGTCAGGGTAACCATATCAATCATGATAATAATACTTTCAATAAGACATTAATGTGTATTAACAACATTCATCCTTTTTATCTTATCAATTTCGCATCTGAGCTTATTGGAGTGCCTTAAGGATTCATCTAGAATCTCTTACCTCAACAAATAAGATGAAGTGCTACAGAAATATAGATTGGATTCCATTACATGTCACAACCACCAACAAATATATCATGGCACAAAGAGAGGGACGTTCTTATCAATAAATAAGACAAGTGAGTTAATGTGATAGGGTTGAATAATTGAAAAATACAAGTTTGATATGCTTTGTGTAAAAAATGTAAACAAAAATAATAACTTTAAGTTAAAAGTAAACAAACTGCACTTGGAAATTAGAAATTCAAGCCATATACCACTATTATTGGGTTGTTGTGTGTTACTCTCTCTTGCCAATGTTTCTGCATATACAAATAGATCATACCAATATTAGAACTGAAAATCAAATTAATTAAGAGGTTGTCGTTTTCAGTCACTTAAATCCATTCCTTCTTCTTTATTATGAAGGAAAAAGAAATAGCATTTAGAATAAACTAACCTTTGATTAGATTTGGGCTCTAAATCAACAAAAAATTAGTAGATCTAAACATTTCTTGGATAAGAGAACAAGCCCTTGAGAATTACCGCGAATTTCCTGCCTTTGCCTTCTTCAGATTTGCCTCTCGCCGAAAACTCTTTGCCCGTCGGCCGACACATTTTATTAAACCCTAGACTCAAGTCTCAAGCTTTGTCTTTCCCTCTTCCTCAACCTTTTATTGGATTTGCCGCTCACTTCACACCAAATTTGAGAGACCAAAAATTTTTTGCCGCTCACAAATTTTCACTCTGGCGCCTTTTAATTCATTGCTCCACTAATTATACAATATTAAAAGATTTAATATAAAGACAAAAATTATAATAGTAATCATTATAATGATAATAAAATATGATCAGTAACCTTAAATTTATATTTGAAGATTAACATATAAAAACTAAAACTCAAAATACATATATAAAAGTATACATATATTGGTTGATATATTGAATTGCAAGTATTATATCGGCCTATTACATGGTGTTGAATTAAAAAATATATGTAGAAAATTTTAAAAATAAATGTTACTTTCAAGTATGGTCAAGTCAGTGCGTATCTAGAATTTATTTTTTAACTTGGGTTGCTAAATATTCGAATCTACTAGTAGTTGTTAATAACCATACTTAGTTCAGCTCATTAAAAATTAAGGGGGCGCTTGTTTATGGATTTTTTCAACTAAAATATTTCATTTTGTTAACTATAGTTAAAGTTGAAAAAGTAATGTGGTTAATTGTTAGTGGAATTTAAAAAATATATTAAAATAATATTTAAAATAAAAATGATTAAAGTTGATTTGATATAAAGTAGGAGATAAATGATTGGAAATGATTGGTAGTTAAAATTATGTGAGTGGATGAATAGTGAATTAAAGTTGATGTGATGTGTAAGAATGATTGGTTTTTATTATTTAATTGTATGAATAATATTAAAGATAGTGGAGTTGAGTTAAAGTTTAGTTAAATATTTGAGTTGAAAAAATTGGATTGAAAAAATCCATAAACAAGCATGCCCTAATTCATTCATATTAGTTAATGAAAATATCGGTTTGGTGTGGTACGGTTTTTCGGTTAACCGAAAATAAACAAGATAACCACCAACTAATGTTATATAAGTATAATTGTAAGATGGTATTTTATTAAAAAAAAATAAAAAAAAAAGTGACATTTTATGACATTCGGTGCGGTTCGGTTAAAACCGCACCCTTCGGACAGAAAATCAAACCGCACCAAAATACTTGCAGTTTTATAAAACTCAAACTGCACCGATAATCGAACTTACCAAAAACTGCACCAATAGCTCGGTTCGGTGCGATTGTCAGTTTCAGCTCGGTTTTGCTCACCCCTAGAATTTGATCAACTAATTGAGCTTATTAATTAAACGGGTTGAGCCGAATCGTATTCGTGATTATTCATTTATGTTCACAAAAAGATAACTTTTTTTTTGTTAAACAGACATTTATATGTAATATATATTATTTTGATTCACTTGGGTGATGTTCAATTCGCTGAATTAATATTCCTACTGTCTTGGGTAATATTATTGTATGTATGATACTTTGTTAAGATATTTACGGTCACCATGTACATTTAGTTTAATGATGTCTCCGAAGTAAGTCCATGAAGGGTTATTATGTTAAACCTTGCAGGTGCATTAACTTCCGGCATAGAAATAATGTGATGAACGAGCGCTAGCTTCGGTGACATAATAATATATTGATTAATTCTTGATTGTCAGTGATCGAATCAATTAATGGATATTATATCTTAAACATGTGGAGGTAATTCGAGTAATTATTATTGGAGTCTCATTTGGGATTTGGGCTAGGAAAAGAGAGTGCAATAATATTATGTTGGTGATCCATAATATTATTTACTTACGCGTGATACACATGAGTCGTGTGCGTCTCTGTCCCTCTCCCCCTCTCTCTCTCTCTAAGTTTCTGTTCGAGTTTTATCGTCTTCTTGTTGTTCCACCGATACAAGCTGAAAAGGTGTTCGAGTAATATACCGAGCCCTAGTTCGTTTACGACGATCAATATAAAATGAACTGCTCCTCTCTGGGATCTTGTTCAATACATAAACTAGTACAACTAATCAGTCAAGACAAACTGTACGGTTGACACTACAACCGTTCACGATGGGGTGTTCATGTCCATCTGAGTTGTGCACCAATTATTTTTGTTTCGCCAGTAACTGATAGCATGATCTTCGGTTCGTTCGATTACGACCCACACTATCTAATGCAAAACAACAGAACATAAAACTTGTTTAATCTAACATGTTTCTCATTCATAAAGGGTAAAATTATAATATCATTAAAAAAGCCAAGCTTTCAGTTCCCATTCGAGCTTTATCTTATTCTTGTTGTTCCACCGGTACAAGACTAAGAGGTGTTTGAGATATACAGTAGAAGATCTTTGGGAAAACCGAGACAAATTATATTTTGTCGTACAGAACTAACCGTATGTCCGATCCAGACGTGCAACATACCCAGACGACCGTCTCAACGAGAGCTTTCAAATGCCACTGAGATTACCGCCATCTGACGCCGCACGCGCCCTCACACGCCGCCGAAAGCTTATAGGACTGCAAGCTTGTCTTAATCCGTTTGCACCCGTTTGATCCAGTTTTCGATCCGATCTTGTTCGTGCAATCCTAATACGCAATTTTCAGTCATCCTTTTGTTGGTGTGATGTGTACGGCCATCCATAAGATCAGCCAGATCGCCATAAATTTTAAGCCGTAAGTTCTTTATGCAAACCTTTAGATCCGTTGCGCATAGGTTTACGTTTTGCTATTGAATTCGTGATTTGTACATAACGAGATCCTCTGTCGTCCAACGCTGCGCCGCCATCCGGAGCACCCAACTGTCGCGATGCGCCACTCGGACGACCGCGACCAGCCGCGACACGCCACTTGCTCGCGACACGGCCCCAGTGACACGACCCAATTATCGCGCCAACTCGATCCCATTAGTGTGCCCGGCTTCTTCGTGTGCTATTCATGGTCATCCTGAATCGCCATATTCAAAAAATTTTAAACCGTAAGTTTACTACGTCAAACCTTTAGGATCGTTTTTAGACTTTGCTTATTTTCTTTGTTTGTCTACGTGTGTTAGGATTCGATACATGTTTATCTAGTATAGAGGTCTCGACTTTGGTAAAAGCGGGATGAACTAGTGTAGAAGGCTCGTGTTAGAATACCTAGGATCACTAGGCTCGCGTGTTTTCTTTTTCGCTATTTTTGTCAAGTTGTGGAGACTCCGTGCAACCAATTTTTTATCTTTCTTGTGATTCTTGCATTTAATCATTAGCTCTTAGATTATTAGCGTAATTTCGTGCAAATCAACCCACAATCAAGCGAGTAGAATGTTTAGGACCCTATTTTTGGTTGTGTGACTCTGACGGCTAGATAGTGAACGAAGCTCCGAAGAGCCTTCCTTTGAGAATGACCCGAGTCGGGTAACTCGGTTACCACATGCCCAAAAGTACTACAAACACTAGACAATCTTCCTCCGCGTTATGGTGGGTTCCCGCCGCCGTAGTTGGTGCAGTGGCTGCTCGAGAGAGGTTGTTTGTTACCTGTTGCACCGCCTGTGCATCCGCGTTTGCCACCTTCTGCTGTATCTCTTGCCTAGTCATCACCACATGTTAACCAGGACGTCGCTCCTCCGCTCGCGATGGTGCTACCCCCTGCACCACAGGTACTATCTGTTGCACTCCGACTGGATCTGGTTGCAACAGCGGTGGAATCGCCGCCACCAGCATCGCACCGGTCTCTTGAGCACGACCTGGACTTCCTTATACTCATGGAACCACCGGTGGAACCCCCCAACCTTGAGGAGCAGTTTTTGGGGTTACCGGCGTCTTCGTAGGTCTAGAGAAACCCGGTGGAGGGCCATCTTCGAATGGCCTCGCCGTCGTCCAAGCTTCATCGAACAACGCATGCAAATTAATTCTGGGAATTCCGTCCGCCATAGCTACCAAACTCTCACAACCTCAGCACACCGCTTTTCGAACGAACCCATAGACGGTGCCAAATGGTAACGTAAAACTCTGATCGGCTGAACTCAATCAATCGTCTTCCTTCTCGTCGGTTGAACGCCACGTACCTACAAAGAACTCTCACATTGGAGGAGTTTTCCGGTGAAGAGCCTCCAAAGCTTAAGTCAGTGTTTGCTCAATCAATTCTCAAAGGTAAAATAATTGATCGTATGTAACAAGAAAGGCTCATCCCAATATATATAGAGGTGAGATACCTGACCTGGTGCTGCCCGGATTTGATGAGTTGTCTGCCCAAGCCTGCTCGTCCGTACACACACAGTGTGCGGGTGCCAGAGGTAGCCGTCGCAACTATCCTCTGCGTCAATCCTCTTTCGCCACGTGTCCTCTGCACATGGAGTAAATATTCTTGTATAATCCCACTGACATCATACTGACATTCCGTTAAAGGCTATCTTTGACCTTATCCGAGTCAATCCCTTAAGTCGTATTCATTTCCCCTTATGATCGACCACAAGACTATCCTCAGCTTACATATCGACCAATTAGATAATTCCTTGCCCGATCCTGATGTCGCTAGACTAGACCCTTTATAGCCTCCAGATCCCGCTATGTATATCAAATTCTTCGCCCTCTTCACCTTTGTGTTATCCGACTTTGACTTTTTGCTTCATAGTATTTTGACCCATATTACCTTCCTTTATAATCGGGTTTGTTCGACCGACTCGTGGGGCCGGTTGATCCCTTCAGGTATAATATCCCATATCATGTAGCTTTTCAAATAAACTAGTTGAAATTTTCATTTCATCTAGCTTATCGGCTAATTTTACCGAACACTTTTATCATATATATAAGCTAGTTTTTCAACTACAAGTCATAAATTATTGCTATAAGCTCAAAAATTATTTATAAACTATAAACTAGCTTATCAACTAGTTTTAGCAAACATAGCTTTCACATGACATGCGGACGTGAAGTGACATTGTTCAGCAGGACACATGGAACTCTACTAGTTATTGTCCTTATTTTGATCAATTTTAAAAATATGTTACTACTATTGATCAATTTGTTCTAAATGAATTGATTTTGAAACAGTCATATAATCATAGACAATTTTTAAATTTTTCAGTAACGAAATAGATTAAAACAACGTCAAAATATATTCTAAAAGATCCATGGATCATAATATATATTGGTTGGAAGTTATTTTCAATTTACTAAAATTAATAGCACCAAGTGATATAAGATTATAAAAACATGTATTACAACGACAAAATCATTTGTTGGCATGACATTTTGTCATTCCTAATGTTCATATTTATAGCAACGACATTGAACTTCTACGCACGACTAATGTCGTGCCAGTAGTATAACTGATCTATAGGCACAACCATTTGATGTTGTTGCTATATAATTACTCAATAGGCACGACTTCAATGTTGTGCCAATTTTGTCGTTCCTACTAAGCCCATTTGTTGTAGTGAAGTAAACCTATCATATTCTATAGAATGTTGGCTCCACTTGGAGCCAACTATTGGCTTTATAGCAAAACGGCTCCCCATATATACGTTAATTTCTCTTTCATGGATAGATTCGACTTCATCTTGTCGGCAATTCTCTTACACATGTTCGTTAATCTAAAGTACTTCACCCTCTAATGAACCAGCCTCCAATGTGGAGATGAGTTGATGGGCTTCTCTCTAATCTGGACTAAATCAATTTGGGCCAATTTGCATTAACGAAGAAATGGCCCACGGGTTATGACAAATTACTCTCCCGCAACATAGATTTGTTTGCCATTTATTACAAACACGTTTACACTGTTTATTTTATTTTTATTTTTTTTCAAAACACTGTTTATTTCAAATGTTTTATTTATTTACATATTTAACAATTATTATATTTTTAATAGAAAATATATTACCTTTCAGTATATTTAAATGGATGATGTGTACATTTTACATTAGTATCTGAATTACATCGTTTTATTGGTTCATGACTCGTTTCACTACAAGAAAACACTTCAATTCAAACGGCAAAAATTTCCGTTGGAAATTCCAATGAATATTCCAACAAACTTAATTTCATGTTGGAATAAGTGTTGGATGGTTGAGGAATTCCAACAGAACCGTTGGAATAGTTGTAGGAATTTATTTCCATATGATTTTCCGTTGGATTTTAGCTATTCCAACGGTCGTCTTTCCCACGAATTTTTATACGTAGGAATATCCAATGGAATAGCTATTCCAACGGAAAATATAAAGAATTCTAACAGAAAATTTCCGTTGGAATGTAAGAGTTTTTTTTGTAGTGTTTATAAATGACATATGTATAGGTTTAATTTGAATGTTTTATTTTTGCAAAAAAATTATACAAATCATAAATCAATAATCCCCCTTATATATAATTCTCCAATGCGCTGAGCCTACGTGGCTGCTTCTGGTGTTTCGGAATCCTACTTGGCAAATAATCATGCTTCGTAATTAGGTTTGGACAAATAATATTGATATATTAATAATTAATAAAATCTAGGTTAGGACATTCCATAAATATTATTTAGTTAACTTAGGTATTTTAATATCACTTGTACTAATATAACCCTTTAATTCTTTGTAATTTTACATAGTGAGGCACTAAGTGACTAATATATCCCTGACTTTTGATTTGTTTCCTTCAATTAGCTATTGAATTGTAAATGTGTTTTAAAAGTTGATAACTTTTGTATTTCTTATCGGTTTTACATATATAATATATCAAATTAATCACCTTTTGATGATGTTCGATTTGACATCCATATTGTATATATTAAATGACCGCGCGTCGCGACGCGGCAAATTTAAATTTATAATGTTTCCTTAACAAACCTCTACTAACTAGTAGTAGCGTGGAGTAAGGGTCGATCCCACGAGGAGTAGGAACTAAGTTGTGAGATTTTCGTATTAATCGAATTTAAACTATGAAAGCAGTAAAAGGGGGGGATTGGGTTGATAAAAATAAAAATAATAAAATCAAATAAAATAAGAGAAGTCCAGTTTTCGGTTCAGTTATCGCCCAATCTAAATCTACCGTTAATCAATTTCGATGCTTTCTTTAAATTGCTAATGAATTACTGACCCTGGCTAACAACAAGCTCTGTTAACCGAATTTTCCCTTACAGAATATTTAATCGAAATAAGCTCTTCGACTAAACCTAACTAGTGGACAACCTAGAATAAGCTCTCTAAATTTAATGCACTAATAGCATTGATTTCTAGGAAAATAGATCAGTCTAAGCAACGGACACAAAAGCTCGGACCATTTAACTTATGCTCACGCTACCCTAGAGATGCACGACCTCTAGTTTACTACTAACGACACAAGACAATAACAATTACGGATTAAAGTCCCGAATCTAGCAATTAAACTATGAACATTCAACCTAACTGGCCAAACTAAATCGAACACCATAATTTATAAACATTATAAATAGATAACATGAATCAACTCATCAACAAAAATAAATACGGCGTCTAGATTAATCAACGATAAATTCAAATCCTTCAATTCATAGACAAATTCAAGTTAGGGTTCAAACATCCCCTAAAACTGGATAAAAATCTAGCCTAGCATACTAGTAAAAATAAATACTAAATAAAAGATAACTGAGAGAAGATAAAAATATCTCTCTCGTGTACGGATGCGGCTTCCCTCCGCGTGTGATATTTTCTTCTTCTGTGCGTGAGTGTTTCTTCTCGGCTTCTGCGTCTAGGCTCTTTTTGTTTTGTTCACCAAAAAAAATCTCCCAACCAAATAAGTCCCTCTCAACTAATGACCTCTCCAGCAATTCATTATATTAATCACGACTCTATAAGAAAAATAATAATAAAATAATTCTAAGACTCCAAGTCCTTCCAAGTATAGCTCCATTATCTCCATGCTGGTGCCGTATTTCTTTTTTATTTTTTTTCTCGCAAGTGCATAAGTTCATGTGTCCTGAGTGACTCCGCCTGAACCGGGCTTTAATTTTCGGTAGTTGGGCTTCGATTCGCCTGATATCGTGGGAGGCGATAATTAATCATGTGCACTTTCGTCCAATGCCTCACGATCATGAGATACTCCATAATACTGAAAATAGCACATAAAACATCAAAGCAAATAAATTCATCTAAATAATAAATAGGTCGACAAATACAATGGTCCGAATAAATTAAGCATATAAAAATACACTATTAAACCTCTAAAACGTGCACATTTTTCGACCTATCATTAAATAAATAAATTATATTTATCTTTATAATAAAAAAAATAATATTTATTAAAATTCATTAGAAAAATAAAATTATTTCTCAATTGATATATTTATAATGTAGATATATTTTGTTAGTTATAAAAAATTATTATAATATAATACAGGTAAGTCGCACAAATAAAAAGTTTCATACTTAATGTATAATAGTATATATATTTTTATAAAAAGGTTTTAAATTTTCAACTATTTTTTTCTCATTAATTTTAAATTTTAAATAAAAAAATAACAAGCACCGTGTGCGTTGTAGAGTCAATGTTGACATAAAATTGTACCTTGAGACCGTGTCCATAATTATAGGGAATATATTCTTCTAAAGTCTAATATTCCAAGTCAATATCCAATGTAATTATTGGACCTAATAATTACCGTGATAAATTTCCTCTCATTTCAAAAGTCACCCACTCCTAATCCTAGACTTTCTAAATTCATAATTTATTTATTTTTTTTTAATTCCTTTTTCAGTCCCACAAATATAAAATATTTAAATAAACTCTTTAACCAAAATCACTTAATTTAATCTGACAAATTGAGTTTTATTACAAGAATGTTAGTAGTTACCCAGAAATGTTATGTAGCCATCAGATGGTTCTCTTATAGAGTCATTCATAACTCTATGTATTGACACGTGTCCAGTGTGTATTTATTGCAGGATACGTGTCAATACACCATTTGTGAATAACTATAGATAACTCCATAAGCCGAGCTATCCAATGGCTCAATAACAAAACCGAGTAATTACCAGTAACTTTATCAAGAAACACATGACCTTTTCGTTATGTTTGTGTAGTACTTAAGAAGAAGGTAGAGAGCATCGTAATTATACTTTTATGGAGTGGGTCATTTGGGTGCTCCCAGAAAACTAAACATTCTCTGGAAAGGAGTGCCAAACAAAGCTTTAATTAAATTCTGATGATTACCAAATTAAGGGACAATAAAACATAAATGATTGCAATTCAATAAAGCAAAAGCTCATTAAATTATGTCACACACACATACATTATACTGTTCAATATCTGCAGACTGCAGTTCAGATTCCTGTAAATTAATACTAGTACCAAACATTTTTTTTCTAAACGAAAAAACTCTTTATTATATAAAAATAATGTTTTTTATTATTTTAAAAAACAATATGACTGATAAACAATTACGTACACATAGAAGTGTTAAAAGGTCGAGCTTTATAAAATTATATAAAAATTTCTATTTTCGAGCTTAACAAGCATTATTTATTAAGCTTGATTTGTTAACTGAATAAGCTTTAATTTAAACGAGATCTAACCGAGCCGAACCTACAAACTCGCTTCATTTACAAGATATAATTACATACATGTGATTCTATATAATTAACTAACTAGCTATACAATATCTTTTTTGGTTCATTTTTCTTATATTTTTCACCATTTAATTTGCTGATTTTTTTCAGCAACTGTGATGTTGACTGTTGAAATCTT
>CACSLK010016728.1:5428481-5443287 GCA_902706635.1 Striga hermonthica
AAAAAAAAAAAAAAAAAAAAAATCTTGTTTTATATGGCATTTGTGTTATACAAACTCTTAAGAGCATTTCTTATAACTACCATAGGAGTGCCTCGAGATTATAGCAAGAGGACGGCTTAACAAAATTCTTGAAGCTGGGCCATGAGTAAGCGTACTCCTACTTGGGTTCCACAAAATCTGGAAGACATAAAAGGAAAGAAACAAGATAACTTTCTATATTAGAACAAATTGAGCGACATTTGGGGCTGAAATTCAAGAATTCGAAGTACTCACCGAAGAAGTGAGAGGTGGAGAAGACAGTGAGTGGTGGTGGTGAAAATATGGAATTTTTTTAGTGGGAGTGATAGAGTAGGGTGCCGGCGCGGTGGCAATTGGTGGAGCGGCGGCGATTGGCGGCGGAGGCATGGCCATCATGGGTGGTTATGGGCGGCGCTTTCAGCTAAACCACACTCTCATTTCAATGTGTGAGAGAAGGCAAAAGGGGCTAAAATCTTTGAAATTAATTTGTGCTTGTTTATGCAGGCCAAAAATATTTTACTGGTCCAATGTCAAAATATTATTTATAAATAAAATTAATGGGTAAATTGTGATAAATAAATCTTAATTTTTTTTAAATAGTAGTGATTAAGTAATTCCAACAGACCGATAACAATAAGTAACTTTTACTGTATATAGAAGGTTGACTCCACTATGAAGCCAACTATTGATTTCATAGCAAAATCATACGAATAACATTAGTAAATTTTAATTGGTAATAAGTAATATCATTTTTGTTTTAATTTTCGATAAGAGCATCTATTTATAAATTATGAAAAGAAAAATGACAATTTGATATTTCATGCATCTAGGCATGAAAAAATTAAACATGAATTAATAGTAGAAATTAAAAAAAAAAAAAAAATCTTTCTAAAAGATACTAAGAAAATACAAATTATTGAGTGAAACGATTTGGCAGGGTTTATTGAAAATGTATGATAATCTGATTAACAACATTTTAATTTGGCACAATTTATTGAAATTGTATGATAATCTAATAGTTAATGACAACTAACTACTACAAAATTAACTAACAAAAAATTATCTAAAAATTAAACCTGTAAAAAGATTCCTAAAATCTAGAGACACTGAGTTCTATACTTCGATCTAGACATGAAATTCAATAGGACTCACTTCTGATTTAACACAAGGTTCAACTAGATGAACTTCACAATCACAACATAATACATGGGGCTAAATTGAAATACAAAATACATAGGGGACCAATTATGCCACCCTTTGTTTTCCGGAGGACCAACATTGCAATTAACCCGAGTTAAGAAATCCACCCATATTTGGGGTTTGGCTAATTTAGTAGCACAAATAGCATTCATAATCATATTTCTGTACAACTGCAGCTGCCACTTCAAAGGCACTGATACAAGAACATAATCATCTTTCCAAGTTCCAGAGGAACTACAAGTACAGAGAACACAATCAAGTCAGTTCTTCTCCTAATATTCGCTAATACAGGAAAAAGTATTATCTAGAGCACAGTACACAACTTCATTACGTATAAGCTGGAAAGAATACAAAGAATTATAGTAGAATATCATCGGAAGTAAAAAAGATAGGCAATGGCTCACGTTCGACAGCCAAAAAAGCAAATCAAAGGCCAGCAGAGACCAAGCCATGCAATGTAACGATGCCAATGAGGACATTTTGGTCATTGATGACAGGCAAGAACTGAACCGGAGATGGTGGGGCTTCCATCTTTTGCATAGCTTCGACTGCCATTGCATCGGGACTTATTGTCCTTGGGTTCCTAAAAATAAACAAAAAGAAAGGTTTCAAATCTATTTGACTTTTCTCCGTAAATGGCAAGCAAATAATAGATGATCATGACTGCAAAGGATGGATGGTTATGATCACACATGGATGGTTATGATCACACAGCTAAAATATACTCAAAATCTATTTTCTTGGTGAGAGCGTCAACATATATCACAGATATTATAATTTATAAAACACTACCCATAAGGGTTTTGCCTAATCAAATCGAGAAGTTTCGTGAAGGGGGTGGGGAAGGAATAATTTTTGGGTTGTGAACTAAAAAAATACAAAATATTCCCAGTTTTGCCTACAAAGGACAAGTGCTTGTTTTTTGTTTGCACACAAGAAACTGGGTCCATCCAACAAATTTTAGTCATGCCATGAGTGGATTGGCATCTGAACTTTCACCAGACAAGTATAGGCCACCTATAACAAATGAAAAAAATAAAAAATTATATATATGAATTAAAAAAAAAAAAAAAAAAAACTAAAAAGCTTCACATGTGGCGCAAACTAAGTCATTAGGTTGATTAGGGGGTAGTTCCAACCATTGTTTCAACAATCTTTAATTTTAACCGTGAAACTATTAGCCGCAGGAAATCAGTTTACAAACAGGAACTTTTGTACTAGATACAAGGTTAGAGGTACCATGTTGAATGTTCATGTTTCTCAATATAGACTTCATAAAAACAAGACATGTAAGGTGTGAAGGTTTTGCATCCTTGTGTCCTTACCAGGAGAAGGAAAACAAGAAATATGAGCAATTTGCTAACATGTATGGGGCTTGCAGATCTCAATTAACAGACTCCAACGTCCTTAGAGTAACACAATATGTAAGTCTAGCTTTGAGCCAAAATTGCTTCTTTATTCCAAATACTAATAGTAATTACATTGTTTTCCAACTCTTTGAGATATCAGAAAGGAGCTCAATTAACAGAGTCAAAGTACAGTTGATTGTATTACTAGATTTCGTAGTGTTTATGCGGATTTATAGCTGAGTTACCAATCGTTCTCAGTTAAGGAAAGGAAAGAATTCATAAAAATACATAATGAATAGAAGAAAGTTAATACAAGTGTAATCTTAACATGCACTTGTCTTCATTTCATCTTCTCAACAGAAAAGATTGCTAATTTCTGTAATCTCAGTAACAGAAAGGGACAGCTAATAGAGAGAGAGATATACCTGTTACACATCTCACCCACTGTGAGCTTGAAAATCCCCTCACCACTAGCTTTCAGTGTACGCCTCAAATCACCATCAGTAAATGTACCAAGCAAACGATACTCGTCATCTATAACAAGAAGGCATCCACACCCTTTGCTGGTTAGCTCTACCAGCTGATCCATGATCATATCTCGTTCCCGACAAACTGGAAGCTCTCCTCTCTTCTTCATAAGATCCTTCACCTAAAACCATCGAGATTCAACATTCTTGAAAATATACAAGACACTGGTCTTGTATGTAACTCTAATGACATCAAAGTCGAATTAAAATTTTCCCCAGCTAGTAAAGAAGCTTTACAAAACGACACTGTTTCAAGCTGCAAATATCACTGCCTGAAACTTCTACGTTCTTCTTCACACATATATCCTGCATCCAAGCCTAAACGCCCCACCAACAGTGTTTCTTCACAAATTTTTCTTTCAAAACCACGATTATATATAATTACAACCAAATCACAAAGCCTGACATAAAAGAAGGGAAAAAAAAAAGAATAGAAAACAAATACCCACCTTGAAAATCAAGCTCTTTCCAATTCTCCCGGCAGGATGGTTGGCCGCATACTCCTCCTTGCTCAGATTCCTCGCCCCCATGAGCGCGATCGCCACCGTATCCCCAAACACCATCTGGATCGCCGTCGACGTCACCGGCGCCAGATCGAACGGGCACAGCTCGCGCTCCAGCGGCAAATGCACATTCAGATCGCACGACCTCATCAGCGCGTTAGGGCTCACTGACGTCACCGATATCAGGTACGAACCCTTCGCTCTCGCGCACGGCACGAGCCTCACCAGCTCCTCCGAGTTTCCGCTCTTGCTGAACATCACCAGCAGGTCGTCGGGAGACAGAATGCCGATGTCTCCGTGGAGGGCGTCGACGGGTGGGAGGAACCCGGATCTGACGCCGAGGGAGACGAGGGTCTGCGAGATCTTCTGCGCGACGAACCCCGATTTGCCGACGCCGGTGAAGAAAATTGTGCCCCGGGCGTCAAGGAGGGTTTGAGTGAAGGCTAGGGTTTGCGTGAGGTCGAGATTCTGGAAGAAATGGTTGAGGTAGTTCTGCTGGCATTTGAAGAGGTTGAGGAGATGGGTTTGGTCCAATTTCGGGTTGGATGGGTTCTTGTCTTGTTCATCGGGGAATGAGAGTGGCGGAGGGAGGGAGCCCATTGTTGTTTTGCCCCTGTTCGTGGAGCTTTTGGCTATGGCTGTTTGGGGAAGAGGAAATGGTGTTGCAGGTCGGTGATGGTGGGAAAAAGGAGCGAGCGCGGGGATGGAATAAATAGATGTTGTACGGTGCGTTGGTTGGATGGTACCCTGCTAATTAAAATAATCAATCCACTGTATAACCGACTGAACGGAGCAACTGAGCATTGGCGACAAATTGAGCCCAGCCGAGTTCTCTTATAAACTAACTGAACGGAGCAACTGAGCGTTGGTGTGATAAAAGCGACAAATTGAGCCCAGCCGAGTCCTCTTATAAAGAACGTGTATCCGATTTTGGGTCGTAAATATTTAGGTGTGCCAAGACCTTTTTAAAATGAACATGTTACTTTATATAATGAACATGTGTAAACATGTTTAAACATATTTACACATGTTCATTCTATAAAGTTAACATGTTCATTTTAAATTGTCTTGGCACACCTTGCTACGTGTGTCAGGGTACACGGTAATAGTACTGATTTTGTGTAGGAACTTCTTTTGGTTGGAAAACGATATAATATAAAAAACTTACACTATTCAGTAATGACCTTGTTTTGTTACGAATAAAGTACTCAAAAATGAGTCCTTTTTTTTTTATGTTTTATTACTTTCAACTTGATTCTTACTATAATGATACAACTCTCCCTAAATACTTAGAAAACCACATTAACTTACATGATAATTCAAATTTAAACACATAATACAATCGCCTAAGCTAACTATCCTTAACTTCCAGACCGTCGCTGTGCGACGAGGTATTAGCCCTTAGCCTTTGTCACTGTGACGGTCCCCGTGACCTAGCTCGCGGTGTGATATCTTCTGCACTGTCGCTGCGCAACGGGGTGTCACGGCTGAGAAGCTCCCTGGATTTGTCCTCGTGACGGCCTCGCGATCACTTTGTTCGCATCACCTTCCCCAGACTCGAACCAACACCATGAGCATAAAGTGAAAGTTGTGACAAGTCTGATGCAAATTGGTGGATTAGTACCAAACTTGCCACAACTAGACATGGCCAGTAAACTAAAGAAGCATACAGGAGCATACATGATGTGAGATCCACTGTGGCCTGACCTGAGTTGGGCCAAATCAATGCTACAACATAGGTATTGAATTAATGAATATATGTGTAAAGTTATTTATATCTAATACCAAACCTAACTCTAGAGCAAAAATAATACAAAAACAACATCACGAAGCATAGATTTTTGTCATGTCAACATCCGAAGCGTGAGAATCTGTCACCTAGGCTCAACACGTTTTGAATTAATATATAAAGAGAGATATTATATATATCCATTCACATTCCAAATTCATTCTTATTTTTCCAAATATTTTTCTCACATATTTTCACATCCTCATGTTTTTTTCCCGATGTTCCTAAGGAATCAAACAGGCTTGACTACTTGATACCTAAAAAGTCCTCTCTTAGACATCATCTACCAATGGGAGACCGAGGTTTCATTGACTTTGTCGCTTATCTTCTAGAAGTCAACCCAAAGGAAGGCCCTCAGCTTCAAAGGCTTTAACATCCATGGTTGCAATATCCTTACGAAACAATATCATCCTGAAAACATTTGACCATTTCACGATAAATTTATCAGAATTCGAGAGCTACCTTTTTGGTTAGGGAATATTTTATTGAGTTTTGACCTATGCCCATTAACTTGCAAGTTAATTTTCCAACAGATTTGTAGCTTTTCAAGTGCCTGGTCAAAAAACGGAAGGCGAGTTTGTTTTGGCAATGACTGGTGATTGGAACTTTTGTCTTCAACCCTCTGCCGAGTTGTAACTTTTGTTATCACGAATGTGATGTAATCGTGCCAACAATATGTATCTGTAGGATTTTATCTTCGTTTTTTAGTTTTTCATTGAAATTGGTCTGTGGTGGGAAGAAAGTCTTCACTCTTGTTGTTGGTAATCGTGTGATTATTCTTTTTAGGTTACTTAGGTATAACAAATTGTGCAGATTAGTTGCTTATCTAGTTTTGATTTGCTTGGGACCATTATTTGAACTGTATTGACTCAACCACACTCATTTTACTTTGAACCACTTCATTTTTTGTTGCAAAGTACAGTTTGCTTGGAGATTTTGGATGGAAGAGATGTTGACTAATTTAACTGATATCAACTTTATTGACTTAACTAATTATTATTATTATTATTATTATTATTATTATTATTATTATTATTATTATTATTATTATTATTATTATTATTATTATTATTATTATTTTGAGGTTGGTCCGCCCCGCCGAAAGGAGTTTTGAAGATTAATACGGATGACAGTTTTGTCCCGGCTACGGGAATGGCTAGTGCAGGGGGTGTTGTGTGAGACCATCGTGGGGCCTGGGTTCGTGAATTTACGATGAATATTAGGTTTTGCTCTATTGTGGGGGCCGAACTATGGGGTTTGTACCAGGGATTGCAGTTAGCCTGGGATATTGGTACTCGTAAATTTGTGGCGGAAATTGATAACAAGAGCATTATTGATATGGTTAATGGTGATGAGTCCACCGGGCCGCATGGAAGTCTTATTAGGGGTATTAACGAATTAATGGCTCGTCCGTGGGAGCTCGAGATTGTTCATGGACACCGTGAGACAAACTTTGTGGCGGATTTTTTGGCCTCTCTAGCGGCCAAGGGAGTAGGTGGTTTGCAGCGGTTTGATCGGCCTCCTTTGGGAGCGGGCTCTTGGTTACACCATGATATTATTGGCGTGGCCCACCCACGTCGGATTGTGATCGAGCGTTAGCTTTAGCTTCGATTTCATTTTCTTGTACCAAAAAGAAAAATATTATTATTACTCAGATGTAGAGATGTTAAACGGTCCTTGGCCCGACGGGCCGACCCGTTTAGCCCGAATAAAAACAGGGTTAGGGCCTTTTTTAGTAGCCCATTTAAATCAAGGCTTTTTAGGCCCAGACCGTTTAGACCGAAGCTCGATAGGGCTAGCCCGAAGCCCGCTAGGGCTAGCCCGAAGCCCGCTAGGGCTAGCCTGTTTGACTTGTATATTACAACTTTACTATTCTACTTCATATGTAACTATGAGTTGTAGCCGGTTATTATGATTTTGGAAGATAATTATTAACAATTTCGTTATTCTACTTCACACCAAACTATTTAAATCAATTAAAACGGCTAATAGAAAACACATGAGACAAAGACCTAACACATAGAACATAATGATAAAATATTGGTAGTAAGATACCATATCGTGAAAATTTCCAAAGCCTACAAAAATAAGTAGTAAAATGGTAATTATAAATAATAGTTCGAACATTTTTTTTTTTTCTTTTGAGAAAAACATGTCACTTAAGAGTTTGTAACTAGTGTTCATACATGAAGTCCGCTTGTAATTTTTATTTATATGTTTTTTTATATATTATTATTATTATAGCCCGTTTAGCTCGCTAGGGTTAGGGTTAGGTCCTTTTATTGGTAGTCTGTTTAAATTCGGGCTTTTTAAGCCTGGACCGTTTAGCCCGAAGCCCGCCAGGGCCAACCCAAAACCGCAAGGGCTAGCCCGTTTAACATCTCTACAGATGCTTAATATTTAACTTAGCAAATAAAAAAAAAAAATGAAGAAAAAGAATGAAAAAACACTTTTAAATCTAAATTCTTTGAGGAGACCCAAATTTTAGAAAAAAAAAATAATTATTAATAGTAGGAATGGGTTCTAATTTGTAGGTCCAATCATGTATTTGAAGTAAAATTGGATCAAGAAATCTAGCGCTAAACCATGGCGGAAGAGGACCTTCCCACCGAGACGACCTCGCTCTTCCCAGCTTACGTACACAGCCAACCGCCGCAAGCTCTCCCCGGGGACCCCAGCAGAGCCGCCGCCGCGCCAGAATGGCTTCAAAGCACCAGCTTCACCGCTGACCTCTCCGTCATAAACGACGCCGTCGCCAAGTACAATCCCCCGGACATCGAACAGCGAGAAGAAGAAGAGGAAGATAAAGATGAAGAGCTTAATGCCAATAAACGGCCGCCGAAGTACGATATGGTGCCTTCGTCTCCGTCGGATGCAAGCGCTTCTTCTTCCGACGAAGAGCGTAGGAAGAGGAGGAGAAAGAAGAGGAGGAGGGGAAAAGAGGAACCCAGTGGCTCGCGATCATCATACAGCTTTTCTGCGACTATCTCATCTTCTTCGAGAAAAACAGGTGTTGTGAAATGGGCTTCGCCTTCGTCTACTCCGAACGAGAAGGGCTATTACTTTGATTCTCGTGGGGATCGAGATAATTTGGCATTTGGTTGCATCTACAGGTGAGTTGAACTAATTTGTTACAAGAATTTTTTTTTTTTTTTTTCAATGCTTAAAATGTTCTGTTGGCAGCTTCAATGTTAGTTGAAGTTGATTTTGTGAATCACGTTAGTGGTACTGTTTAATTGTAAAATGATTGTCTTGGTTGTTGATTTCGGGGAAATTTATGTTGTTTCAAGTGAAATGTTGATATATTCTGAAAATTCAAGGTCAAAATAAAAATCCTGAGTCATAAAATCCATCTGTGTGGTTATATCAAAATTCCTTAGCTTCATTCAAATTTCTATCTTGCATTTGAAGATGATGTAGTTTAGAACTTTAGATAATCAACCGATCATTCAAGTGGACAGATGTTTCTAAATGTGAAAATGGCCTTGTATTCATTGTGCTTTAACTTGGCGTTTGTGTACATGATGAACTTCAGGATGGATGTTGCACGATACAAGCTTTACGGTTCCGAGAAATTTTCAAACCTCAACTATTTCAGGGGAAACAAGGGGGCCAGCCATTTGGAGGGGGATATTGATATAGACGCACTAGATACAAAACTTAGGTCCGGGGGTCGTTATTGGTCTGCAAAATATGCTGCTATTGAACAGCATAAGAACTTGAAACGAGTACGAGTTCTTGCTCCCATCAAGCCTGTGAGGATTTCCGATGCTGAATATATCCCCTTACTGGCTGAGGATTCTGATAATGCTCCAGCTTCGAGTGAGAAAGTGGTTGAAGAGTCCTGGGAAGACGAGGTCCTGAGAAAAACAAAGGAGTTCAATAAATTGACCAGGGAGCGTCCTCGTGATCAAAGTGTATGGCTGGCATTTGCCGAGTTTCAAGACAAGGTGGCTGGTATGCAGCCTCATAAAGGTGCTCGTTTGCAGACACTTGAGAAGAAGATCAGTATTCTGGAGAAGGCAACCGAGTTTAATCCGGGTAGTGAAGATTTGATTCTCTCTCTTATGAATGCTTATCGGAGGAGAGACAGTACTGATGTTATGATACGGAGATGGGAGACGATACTGACTTCCAATTCTGGGAGTTACAAGCTGTGGAGGGAATTTTTGCAGGTTATTCAGGGTGAATTTTCCAGATTCAAAGTCTCTGAAATGAGGAAAATGTACGGAAATGCAATCCAAGCATTGGCTGGTGCTTGCATAAAGCAGCATAGGCAGGTTCTCATTTTCATAATCCATAATTTCTTCTGCTGCTTTGCAATCTCTCTCTCTCTCTCTCTCTCTCTGTCATCTCTCTTTGTTTGTGTTCCTTATATTTACGTAGTCATGAAATATCTTAAAACTTGGATTTCTTCATATGTTGCTTCGAGCAATTAAATTGGCCTGTAACCTTCTGAACTCTGATCAAGACTCCTAAATGTTCTTGTGGATGCAGGCTCAACAATCTGGCAGTGCAATTCCTCTTGATCAGGCAACTGTTCAATTAGAACTCGGTTTGGTTGATATTTTTCTTGCTCTTTGCCGCCTTGAGTGGCAAGCAGGTTATCAAGAGTTGGCCACTGCCTTGTTTCAGGCAGAGATAGAGTACAGTCTGTTTTGCCCTTTGGTTACTTCCGAGCAAAGCAAGTTAAGGCTGTTTGAGCACTTTTGGGGTAGCAATGGTGCCAGAATTGGAGAAGATGGAGCCCTTGGATGGTCAACATGGCTGGAGAAAGAGGAAGAAGAGAGGCAAAGGCTTCTTAACGAGGAGAGCTCGACTACTGTTGATGAAGGTGGTTGGACAGGTTGGTTTGAACCCCCATCTAAAACCGGAGCAACTGAAATGCCAGAAGATACTGCTGTGCAAGATGTGGTTGGTGAGGAACTTGATGATGATGGGTCTGGTGCAAAAGATGTTGAGATGAAGGATGACATTGAATCTCTGCTTAAAGCACTAGGGATTGATGCTGCTGCTGAAGGTGATATCAAGATAAAAGATACAGAAACATGGACTAAATGGTCAAAGGCGGAGATGGATAGAGACTTTGATCAGTGGATGCCTCTTCGTGCAAATACCGGTATGGCTTGTACATTTTTTGGTCTGTTTTCTTCTTTATGAGATTTATTTTGCCTCATTTTGTGCTCTGTTCCATCTTTGAAGCTGACCTGGAGGTTTTCTCGCCACTTGATTCAAAGAAGTTGGTTGTATTAAGAAACATGACCTATATTTCAAATTTGGATACTATTTCAGATGTGTATTTGTGGTAACTGGTACTGAAAACTCTAGTAGTTGCTGAATGAGATGGTAGTGTAATGTTAAGGTTTTTTGTTGCTTTTTCTTCACTTTGCTGTTCTACATGCCAAAGGGAACGTCTTACGCATTATATGTGTACTAGCACCTGACTGCTGAGTGATTGTTGTGATGGTATATTCACCTTACTTCAATTGAGTGTTCGCTTTTTGCTATAATGAATTACGTTGGCAAAACAGACCGGATTTCTCAGGATGACGACACAGTGGCCGCAGGAGATGGCGAGCATCTGTTCAGAGTAGTTTTATATGAAGATGTGAGTGATTACCTGTTCTCACTGAATTCTGAGGAAGCTCGATTATCTCTTGTATCTCAGTTCACAGACTTCTATGAAGGAAGGATCGCTCAATGGTAGGTCTCATGACTATGAATGCTGCATTTTGCCATGTTCTTGTATACAAACATGATTTGTTATGGTAACACGTTCTACATGAGCCTGCTTGTTCTTCTAAATTGTGCCATCTCTTCTTTCACTGGGGATATTAGATAGTCTTCCACTCTTAATTTCTTGAATATGATTAATATTAACAGGACCTGCACAAACAGTTCGAGTTGGGTCCAGAAGACACTTGGTTTAGACAGTCTTTCTTGTTCTCTTGTGGAGGACCTGAGAGAAATGCACGAATTTCTGACCAGTAAGCTGGAAAATCCGCGAAGTGTGAGTTTGGAGCTTCTTTTGAACAACAACTCAGATGACACAAATATGAAGAGCGGCATGATGAGATTTCTCCGGAATGCAATATTACTTTGCTTAAAAGCATTTCCACGAAATTACATCTTGGAGAGAGCTGCTCTTGTTGCTGAAGAGCTAACAAATACCAGGATGAATACTACAAGCTGTTCTGTGACCCCTTGCCGAGCTTTAGCAAAGACACTTTTGAAAAATAATCGGCAGGTATGTATTATCTGCCATCCGCCATCGATATCATCGATCTGTCCATAACTTGATAGCTTGAGGCTGATGCATATTACTTCTTGTAGTGACTGCTCTGTGTTGAAGGTTGACATTCTTGGTGTTTGTCATCATTTTAGGATGTACTTCTATGTGGGATTTATGCTCAAAGAGAAGCATTCTTCGGGAATATTGATCATTCAAGGAAGGTTTTTGACATGGCATTGTCATCTATTGAAGGGCTTCCTCAGGTATGAATTATTGGTCTTGTTTACTGTTCTGGGGTCTCTTTTGCTTTAATTTGGTTCAGTTTGACTTAATTATATGATATTGATTATTAATTATTTTTCTCTTTAGTGGCATATTTGGAAATGATTTTCATCTTTTCTTTTAACACATTTCTGTCTGACAATGCCTCGTGTTCTGTTTCGCAATGAACATAATGAGTTTTGTTCTTCATTTTCAGGATGTCAGGCCAAACGTATCTCTTTTGTATTTGTGGTATGCAGAAGTGGAGCTTGCAAATAACCCCTCAGAAAATTCTGAATCCTCAGTACGTGCTATGCATATATTATCTTGCTTCGGTAGTGGCTCAACATACACTCCATTCAAAGGTCAACCTTCAAGTCTGCAAAAACTTAGAGCCCGTCAGGGGTTCAAAGATCGTATAAAAGCTCTAAGCTCAACATGGGTGCGTGGTGCAATAGATGATAGTTCAGCTGCTCTCATATGTTCGGCCGCATTATTCGAAGAGTTGACTCATGGATGGGCTTCTGCCTTGGAAATTCTAGAAACTTCTTTTACTATGGTGCTTCCAGGTGAATAAACTGTATAAATCTGTTATATTTAGATGAACTATTTGTTGCTAACCAATACGGGATTAATAATATTTCAATAACATTTAAAATATTGAGCCATTTTTTTTTTCTCTTTTATTCATAATATGCTGATTATGTACTTTACTGCAGAGATGAGGCGGCAGAGTAGGCAACTTGAATTTTTATTCAGCTATTATGTTGGGTTGCTTTACAAAAATCACGCGGAGCTCAAGATTTCAAAAGTATGGGAAGCTATTGTAAAAGGGTTACAGATATATCCTTTCAATCCACAGTTGCACAAGGCGTTAGTTGAAATAAGCCATCTCCACACTTCGCCCAATAAACTGCGGTGGACTCTCGATGATCAGTATCAAAAGTAAAACTATATTATCCTTTTTTTATAACTTTTACGTGCCATTTTTTGTCGTATTAAACAGTTGGTAAGTAAAATTTTTTCGTTCTGCATTCTGAAGGAAGCTAATATTACAAAACTAGACACGGACAATATGTTTGTGATGTTTGGAGAAGCCGTCTTGAAAGTGCTTATATAATTTGCTCGAATTTTTGCATATTTTTATCAGGAAACCATCTGTCATCACATTGCTGTACGCATTAACGTTTGAATTGAGCACCGGGGGATCACAGCACAGAATACGTGGGCTTTTCGAAAGGGCTTTGGAGGATGATAAATTTCACAAATCGGTAGTTCTTTGGCGTTGCTTCATCGAATTCGAGAGGAGTGTGGCGAACAATATTACTGCAGCCAAAAGAGTGTTTTTTCGAGCAATACACGCGTGCCCATGGTAAGAAAACCTACCTTTTTACTAGTGTTTTTGTTTAACTGATTTCTTACTTACATGGAAATAAAAAATTTGATTAGAAATGAAAAATACCCTCTTGAATTGGTTTGAATGCACGAAAAACACCAGAAATCTAAGAAACTAACAAAATAAAAACACCCACATTTTTTTGCCCAATCCATATTTCAATTTCACAACACTGCTTCAAATTTGCAGGTCTAAAAAGCTATGGCTGGATGGTTTTCTGAAGCTCGACTCTGTATTGACCGTGAAGGAGTTGTCAGATCTTCAAGAGGTCATGCGAGATAAGGAACTGAACCTGAGGACCGATATATACGAGATCTTATTACAGGATGAGATGGACACTTAAAACCCTTTTAAAAACTCACTCCAGACACTACATTGATTTAAGAATGCCTGTGTTCGATTGGGATTTTCAGGTTCAAGATTTACTTCTTGGCTTGTTGAGGCGTTGTGGGCACTTTACGATTCGAAACCTGTTTATGTAGGTGTACTCTGTAAACACTAAACACAAAGCCAATTGAGAGTACAATATGGTTGTATTTCATGTCTGCATTTTTCTTATTTTTCGTATTTCATATTTTTTTAGCTCTTTTTCCCTTCATCAGTACATAATTATAAGCTGCATGTATGAGAATAATAAACCATCTTTCTTCTTTTTTATGCATGCATCCATACATTAAGTGCATACATGATACAACATATACATACATAACATATCCCAGTTAGATTATCTGCATAAACAAAGCTAAATTTGCAATACAAACTATTGGAAATTTTCTGTTGCTTAAGCTCTGATGCTGTAAATGTTTTGTCTGATTTCGAGAGATTAAGAATTCGAGGATCCAACTGATAAGAAATCTATAAATGGTCGAGCCTCCTTATAATTCTTCTGATTAATTTGAGCTGCTGCTTTTAACTGGTTCACTTCTTCTTCTTGCTCTAAATAGTTGTCTTTCTTTGCAGCATTGTTGTTGTTGTTGTTGTTGTCTATAACTTCACTTCTGTTCGAGTCTGCGTTCACTTGGAGAAAGTCGTAGAATTCTACCTCTTTGCTATTTCTTCCTGCATTAATATATTCGAAAATATTTGTGATCACACATAGTTATAGATGAATAAATTTTCAGATGACATTTATATAATGACTAAATTTTCAGATGACATTTATATAATGACTACATTTCACCGCCTAGCCGCCTGACCGATTTTTTCTGCCGATTTGTGCAAATCGGAGACGCCCGGGCATCGCCTAGCGCCTAGGCGGCCGCCTAGGCCGATTTTTAGAACAGTGGGTGAAATACATATCTCACTGTATATATTTCCATTTTGTATTCGACTATAGTACACCAACAACTCAACTAAATCGTCAAAAAATATCCGTTTGGCCAATTAGTGCACCGATTTGTATTATCTTTTTTGAACACTAGCTTTGCCGAATGGACCAATATGTCTGAATATTTTGTCTAGTACTTATTGTATCAAATTTGTTGAAGGCCAAATTAGCGTATCCTTTAGCGAGTAATTTTTTTTTTTTTTT
>CACSLK010016728.1:5443306-5453635 GCA_902706635.1 Striga hermonthica
TTTTTTTTTTTTTTTAACTTGGGAATGATGTATTTTTAACTGTACCATACTATGCATGTAATTCCTAATTTACAAAACAAATAAAATTTCCAATAAACCCTTTTATGTATTTACATAACAAGAAAAGAGTAATTAGGAAATTAATAAGCGTAAAAAGATCATTGAGCATTTTCTTTCCATTCCCCAATTAACAGGTGATGAACTGATCAGTCAGTTTATTAATTATTCAACACCACACAAGAAAAGGGCAACACAATCAACTAGTTAACAATTCCATTATAATTTCATGAAATTAAATTCCAAAATGCATGAAAAAAAAAAAAAACTATTACCTTCAAGATCGATTTTCGCACGACAAGCTCCCAATTCGCCCGCAGGCTGAAAAAGCTCGTTCTTCCAAAATGCTTTCATTTGATTGTCGAATAACAATCCCCGGGAAACTTTAAATTCCTCCGCGAAACTCGATTTTTTCCCTCCACAAAACCCAAACAACATCTCGTCGTACATTTGCTTTGAAGAGGATGACGACGAATAATATTCTTGATGGTTTATACTATTAAGTCGAGAAGCCCTTTTAGCATACATTTTGGACCTTTCTCGGCATTTTCTGGCCATGATCACGTGCCAGTGGTTCTTGACGGCATTATCCGTTCTTCCCGGGAAAAGTCGAGCTATTATGGCCCACCGGTTTCCGTGAATCCGGTGGCAGGCCAGGAGGCGTTCTTCCTCTTCCTCGGTAAACGGGCTCCGATTGATCCTCGGGTCTAACTGATTGAACCATCTTAACCTACAGCTTTTTCCTGATTGAGATATGTGTGTTCACAAATAGTTCAAGTAATGCAGTTTGAGAAATAAAAATCAACAGTATTAATGGAAGTTTGTTTTCATATTGTAATTTATTACAACATAGCTAGGGTTTGTGTAGTATTAATAGTATTAATTCCTAAAAAAATTTACCTCAACAATGAAGTTGCACCAAATAAATTAAACTATTTACCTTTTGGTATGGTATGTTTAATTAATTATTACACAAGGACCATGTACCAAAATATATGAAGATACTTATATAATACTATGGTTAGGTTAGACGTATATACATACTTTACATATACATGAGATAATTTACATTAATTTACCTATATGAGGAGAAACTTATTTTAAAGTTAGGATATATCATATGGATATATGAAACCCTAAAACCGTGCAAGTGACATAGGAGCTAGCTAGTACATGTGTTTAATTTCTACATGATGATCATCTCTTTGAATAATCACATGCATACATATATGGTGTGTCTGTATATATTGAAAGCCGGAGTTTATTCGAATCAAATCCCACATGTATCGTTCGAGAGTTTCAACAACATATATGTAGTACTTAAACCAATATATATATATAAATTCGTATAGATTAGACACACACCAATGAAATGGTTGCAAAGTATATAAAGAGATATATTAATATACCTGATCTACCGTGTAGCTTCTCGGCTATGGCGTTCCAATTATGAGGTCCATATCTTTCCACTAATTCACGAAGCTTCTCATCCTCCGCCGGCCTCCAATGGCCTCTACTGCACATGATCTCTCACTTCACCTATGTATACAAACACGACGTTTCTTTATTATTTATATATATGCAATTCAGCTCGATATGATCGACACACCAAACCCTAAATCCAAGAATCTCTCTCTCTCTCTCTCTCAATATCTTCTTGATTCCTCAACTCAATCTGATAAAGAAACAATCAAGAGTCATATAGGGCTTTACAACTAGCAAAAGAAAGCAACTTAGCTAGAGGAAAGCTAAAACTAATAAATGATTTCAAAAAAAAAAAAAAGTAAAACTTGAAAAATCAAAGGAAAAAAAGTAAGTAAAAAAAGGAAGTTTCAAATATGGCTTGCTGCGGAGAAGAAGATGATGATCTTGAAAAGAGGGGCTAATTATAACTAGAAATCAACTACATATACACATACACACATATATAACTATAAAGAGAGAGGAGAGAGGAGAGTTAGATAAACAAGTGTTTTCCGTTAGAGAGAGAGTGGGAGGGATTTGGACAGAGCAGCACCACCCATTGATGCAACATCTAGGCTAACAAACCCCCACTAGCTAATTCATTCCCAATTTATTATTATTATTATTATTATTATTATTATACCTTCTCTTCACAACCTACTGCGTGTCTTTGTGCTTTTGTGTGTGTATTATGTATATATACACACATTAACTATACGTACACATACCATGTGTATCTATCTGTCTCTTTGTCTATCTCTCTATGTGTAGAGATTGTAGAGAGAGAGAGAGAGGGAGAGAGAGTTTTAAGGACAGGAATTAAGGAAAATTAAGGTTGCTTGGTGGGGTTAAATAATGTCGTTCTCCTTTCACCATCTGCTACACAAAATAATTCTAACCTATAATACCCACCAAAGCCCTTTTTGTCTTTATTTTTAATTTCTATCTTCACCTTATTAATTAATTAACATCTGCATGCAACACATCAAAAATGGAAATATAAATTAATTATAATATTGGGATGATTAAATTTGAAGAGTTAATTTTGTCTTAGTTACGTACGATATATAATATATGTGTACATTTGTCCAGTAACTTTGGATTTGTTTCCAACCTAAATTTGAAGCCCTAATAATGTTTGTGTGTGTGTGTGTGTGTGTGTTGTGTGCATGCATTGATTATTATTATTAAAAGTTGTTTGGTATTGTTGATTTGTTGTTAGAGATAATTATTAATAATTAGTTATGCTGAAAGGATACGTCGTAATTAATTAATTAGGTTTTTGGATTAGGTCTTGATCAGCTTTCCATGGCCTAACTGACCAAGAAAACCAATTAATATTATCCCGAAATCGTGCATGCGTGCAAATTAATAATTAATTAATAGGGCTTAATATGTAAAAATTTTATATGCGTATACGATCGACATTTGTTTTGTTTTTCTATTTTACGTATAAGTTAATCTAGCAACATTAGTTTACCAACTAATTAACTTGTTGTTGAATTATATTATATGTAGTGTTGACAAAATATAGATGGTCATTTTGGAAAAATTTGAAAAATAGTACTAGTAACAAATTTTTGTCATATGTATTTTTGGTAAACCAGTCGGTAAATATATATAAATTCTTGAACGAGGCGTCCTAAAGTTTAGGTGGGTCAAATGGAGTTGGAAGAGTCATTGTTGACAATTCTCCTGACATATGCTAATAATAGACTAGATCAAAATGACTCAATTAAATTCTAGCGTTTCTTCTATTAGTGAAGTTTCTAAAAAAAATATATATATCAAACGACGCAATGCACCTTGGGTCGCTACGAAACAGTCTATTTGTATAATTACAAAGATAAAGTCTGCGTACAATTGACCCCCAAACTTCAACCAATTGGGAATATACTGGGTATGTTGTTGTTGTTGTTGTTGTTGTCGTCGTATTATAATATATTATACTTTTACGTATGACATTCCAGTTTAATAATATGCATATTTATTAAACAAATATGGCAGTCTAACTATTAAACATTAATCTCTATTACTGTAGATTAATTCATGGAAAGCTGAATCAGTGGAGCTTAATTTTTATTGTATTATAAGCTTCATATAACTTTTCATTTTAATTCATGATCATAATTAGTTTTTAATTAATAAATGTCACGGGAGATGAACCTTAAATGTGTTCCATACACATAATTTTCAGTTGGTAAAACATAAAGATCGGTAGGGGTAACATTCCTAGCTAACCAATATTTCTCTCCATATTATTATTATTATTATTATTATTATTATTATTATTATTATTGGAGCACAAAATTAAAACACTCAATATGAAAAATGATTACGCCTTATTGACAGACAATCAATGATTAAAAGTTAATTAGCGGACTTGTATTAATTATTTATTTGTAAAAAACGTAGTAATTAATTACCTTGTACTCTCTATTTCTCGTATAGCTTAATTAAAATTAAAAAAAAATAAATGTTATATTTCAACTACCTTTCAACTTTTTAATATGAAATCATCATAATCTAACATTATAATTAGTTAATGAATGAATATATTGACTAATAACTACTACATAATAATGATTTTTTAGGAATTTAATTAGTTATATATCTATCTATCTATGTGCACGCGCGCACACACACACATACATGCCAAACCGAATTCCTAACAAAATGACAAATCAACAGATTTTAGCAGTTATCTATCTTTTCCGCCGCGTGCACTTATAACAAACTTACCAAATAACCTTCTCCTTATTATTATGAAATTAAAACTGCAATATCTAAAGCTAATTATTAGATATATATATATACTTGATGAATCCAGAAAGATAATATGCTTTTCATTAATTAATACACTGTTATTTAATTTATTTCACATATTATATATTATTGGAGTTAAAATCAAATTAATGAACTAATTATATTATTCATCACAGCAATTAATTATACTATGGTTTATAATCAGTTGATATCTCCACATCTGATAACAATGTTAGGGCAGCTGAAGTAGAGTGAAATCAAATGGGTCGATCGAGTTCAATAATAACTTTCACACTTAAGGTAAAACTGTAATATCATTTTAATTATTATAAAGCTTGTTTAATATATATATATATATATCTTCATCTTGTTTAAATTTGTTGCATTTTACCAACATGGATTGACTCAAGTGGTAATCAGCTTGATGTCGCTTAAGCAAAGTCTCGAGTTCGAGTCCTTGTGAATGCAGAAAACCCTTGTTGAGAGACTCACCCACCACTGCTTGGTGTGCGACCCGGGTCGACCAACGGATTAGTCGGGGCATAGCTCCGGATACCGTGGCTGGCTAAAAAAAAAATTGTTGCATTTTAATTAATCAAGAGATAATTAATACGTATTAGTATAACCATTTGTAAAGGACGTTATAACTAATTTTGTTACTGCAGGTGAATTGTCGTACCTACATATAACTGCAGAGAGGGTAGATTTATTAGTTCTTAACATCCGAAAAAGACTGCCAAAACAGAAGCTTTTTCAACGGGAAGTAAGACTTGTTTTTGACTGTTGGCCTACTACCATTCTCCATTACTTCATTTAATTCAAATTATTTATAAACCATAATTTAATTTTTTTTTAAAAAAAATTCTTGTAATTAACTTGAAGTAATGTGCAGGTACAAGACAACTTGAAGTAATATTGCAACAAGATTTACACTAACAAAAATTCTAACTTAACAAGATACAGTCAGCTTTTTGTCTGAATACAAACAAAATATTCTTTCACAAATTCTTGTGTAAAATGATTCTTTACTAAGGACATTACTTAATACTACAAAATACTCGCCTATATATCTATCGTGGACAACTAACCACATGTCAAAATCTCGTAATCTTCAAATACTATATATGTCAAATTCTCGTTATCTTTAAATACTATACCCGTCGCATATGATATGGTAATCTCATGTCACATTAATTAGTAAGTATGGATATATTAACTCGTGTCCACCGAGCACGAGACTCATTACTTAGTATGACTCCATTATATACAACTACAAGTACTGCTTCTAAAGACTTGTGGACTGTTCACCAGCTTTACCAACTACATTTCCACCAATACAGTAAATACCAATTTTTATCCTGTGTAATATATTATCTTAAAAAGATAGCCCAGTCCAAATTTACCCCAAAAAAGTTATCAACCATTGGCAAATCAAGACTTATCTGGTCCTTCCTCCCAGAAATGGGGGGTTAAAAAAAAAAAGAAAAGAAAAAAGAAAAATGCAAGACTTGTGTATAAACACAGAAAACAGGTATACATTCAGGTGAACAATTCAGAACTTATACCCCAATGACCCACCCAAAGAATATTCTATAAATAGCAAAAAGTTCCTGTGCAAGAATCTAAATGAACAAGATTTCATTTTTTTTTAAAGAAAAAAAAAGCTAAATGCAAGTTATCTTATTTTCATTTCCATCTCAACTGATTTGACCCATTAGCACACCCATAAAATGATTTCTGAGTCAAGAAGTAACCTGAAACTTCTCAACTGCAGCACCACACGAAAGCAAACAGCCGAACCATCCGAACGGGAAACCATTTAGGATTTCTAACAAACAAAATGCTAGTGCACAACTACCCGATCGACCTAATGACATGATATTACATTCGGCATTTCTGTTTCGTAAAACTGTGTTCCTGTAACAATACTGTCAATATCAAAGTCTCATAATAGGAAAAAAGGCTTTGCGCATGTTTTCAGCCGCTTTCTCATCTTCATTACGGTGCAAAAACATCATAATAAGTACCTTTCATGGGGATTTTAGCAACAGGGGAAATAATTAATTACAACGTAACAAAAGGAAAGGTACTTTGAGTACAGCTTACTTTTTGGGCTTATGGATTAGTAGGTACAAGACAAGGATGGAAAAGATGTCCATGTTTACCTATGAACAGTTGGAACACATTCTAGTTTAAATACTAACAATTGATGGAATATTACACCTTTGTGCTGCTACTTAACCTATTAATAATACATCTCCCTATATTTGGTTTAAGGGTAGTGTTTTTTTCCTTTAAGAAATAACCTAAGGAAGATTTGGCCTTATTAATATTATTATTATTATGGAACTACAAAACTTCAGTGCTTTTGGGATATAAACCGAAGTTTTTATTTTTGAAGTTTTCCTGCTCAGTAACTATTTCCTATTTTCTTGCAGTTATACAAAGACAAAGTCAAGATATTAGCTACAGATACATTATCAACAATGGGAAAAGTAAATATACAAATTAACTATAGCGCATACGATTCACAATATATTGCAGTGTGAAAATTACCTTTGATATTTAAAATGAGATAATGGGTAGATAAAATGAACCCAAAGCCATACCTTTCGGCTGAAGTGTTGAATATCACTTCTATCTCACAAGTCCATGATGATTGTCACAGTTTGCTCACATTTGAAATGTGACTGATTTGTAGTATAGATTTGCCATCAGCAGCAACATTCACTTCGAGACGAAAAATAAGAGGTGAAAATAAGATTCTTCACTTTTACTCAAGAGAGAAAGGCCACTAACAGATTACAAATTTCCGTTTTCCAATCAAAATATTCCACCAGAGCTTGATGACTACTCATTTTGTGACACTTAATTTTCCACAAATATGCCAAGAAGTCCAGTCCAGTGCTCTAGGGATCATGATCTCAGCCTTTTTTTGCAGTCAAACATTGAATGATTGCGCCAAACAGAATATGAAGCGAAGCAACTAAACCACTTGACATATTTTAAGAGCAATGGGAAATATAAGGGGATTTTTAGCATGAAATAATTGACGGTTTCAAGTGCTACGTTGAAATATCAGAAAATGTTATAAATATCACAGCACAAAGTGGTCGACCATCATACTTTTTCAACAAAAATGCATACTTATGCTATGGAATGTCATACTTTTGTTTATATTTTTTTGGTAAAGAATGACATTTCAGTTTGAAAGTATGTACATCTGTTGAAAAAGTATGGATGTTGTAGCTTTACTGTTCTCAAAACATATGTTTTACTGTTCATGCAAAAAGCTGTAATTTTCGCACATCTCAATCTTGTTTATACGTTGTTCGGATCATTCAAGTGCTTACAGTGATGAAAAAACCGCACAAAAAGAATATTTTTCTCGATTATCACTGTCCATAGACAGATTAGTATATCCCTATTTTTAATATCTCAATGATTAATCAGTTTTTCTGAACCCGTCATATACGTATTCTGGGAAGACACTCATGAACCTAATCGAACAATAAGAACCATCCAGGTCTTGGAAAATTCAGATATATTTCGTTAACTCCAACTATGTTCTCCCCACGATCAGTTATATATACTTAAAGTTTGTACTCCTCTTATTTGCTAAGACCAATATTCATCTTATTTGCTAAGACCAATATTCGTCTTATTTGCTAAGACCAAGATTTGCTTGTTTCAAGAGCAGGTGTTTATCCAGGATTTTGCACTTATATATTATGGAGTTCTGTATCTAACAACACAGCCTCTCAGAAGCACAATTCAGAACCTATCTGAATTGGCTTCGACTCCATAACACGGACCTTTGCGTAAGACCCAACATTTGATTTCGATTTACTCGAATGTTCTAAATGAGCTCAAATTTTTTATTATAATATAATGTTCATAGAATTGCAACTGAAAATTAGTGGTGTCACACGACAATAATAAATAATGTAGTATTTCTCAAGGAAAACAGAAACAAAATAAATTTGCTTCGGGACATAATACAACAGGATCATAACTCATAAGTTCAAGAGCAAATCTCTCTAATTTTATCTCTAGTATTCTAGTGTTTGTTAGCATGGTAGCCTTCTCGTGTTGCTTTACAACTTCAATTTTTCTAAAGAACACATATAATGTGCATTCCATCTCTGGTGTATGTACTTACACAGCTGACAGTTCAACTTCCTGAGAGCAAGGCCGATATGCAACAAAAGTGAAGTCGTTTGAGAAAGAACCGGGGTTAAAGCACGTGATTCCTGTATACTTGAATGCCTTCTGCTCACTTTTATCTCCTAATACTATCTGCATAGAGTTGACCCAAACAAAAAACAACACAACAACAATAAAATCATTATGCTTTTTATCAATTCTTATTTTTTTTCTTTTTCCGAATTGGAAGTACGAAAAAGAACCTTACCGTATGCGGAGTTGGATATAAATGAAGGCAGTGATCAAAATTCCAGATGATTGGCTGTACACTCAAAGGCAGAGGGCACAGATGGCTTTGATGTGTTATAGTAGCAACAAGCTGCATAAATAAAATAATGATTTAAGTGTACATCGACCTTCGACAATTATTCCAGCGGTTTAAACCAAATTATGGATCTGTATACGGAAAGACTCACATGCTCAAAAGGATCACTTGTTTCTTCAGCTGAAGGAGGCATCAGACATGATCTGCGCATTCTGTAAAGCATGTCTTGACGGAAAAATACAATTTCTTGGGTATAATATTTAATTCTGGTTTTGGATACAAAAGATTTCTCTGTTAACCAATAATAAAACTTAAAATTAAAAAATAATTATAAACAACACACACACACACACACAATCATGGGCACACAGCACTAATTAGGCTACTAGAGATTTTATTTGACAAATATTCAGTAAAACTGACCTGCAAGGATTACTTAAAAACACTGCATTTGGAATGTGACTTTCAAGCTCTTCGATAATGTATTTTGGTAGTGAGCATCTAGGCAGAGCATTTGAAGGTCCTGGATATCAAGAATATTTCTTAGTGACACATGATGAATACACGTATCAAAGAAATAACAGCAAGTATTCAACTCAAATTACCTATATCATCAGGACCAGGAATAAACAGAAATCTGCTGTTATCTTTAAGACGCTGATGAGATGCTATTATTTTTCCAAGCTTCCCAAACTGAGATCTGTAAGCAACACTTTCCACCATTATATTTTCTCCATTTCCCACTATAATAATGAAGAAAACGGCAAAGATAGAGAGAAAGAGGAAAAAAAGAGAGATAGAGAGTATATTACCTGATGCTTGAGTAAGAACTAAAAGAAAGGTTACATGGATGAGAACAGAAGTTTCCCATGAAAACAAACAGAGATGGAACGACATTTTCATTCTCATAACCACCGAGGATCATCTCGAGTTTATCCATGGTCTTCATCAATGAATGAGAATGAAGAATCAGTATATCGTTTTTGTAAGAAGAAATGGAAAAAGATCACACAATCAAGCAGTGGTGGTCGGGAATGATTACCTCCTCGCTGTCCAGCCAAATATCAGAGAGTATCACAAACATGTCGTTGACAGCCCCTCTTTCCATCTCTGCAAGTCTAAGCTGTAAGAAGTGTCAAGGAATACTCAATTAATGTTTCATTTGTAAGCTTTCAGAAGTTCAATGTTGTAATATTTTCGAAGGATACAGTCTCTTCTTTGGTAAGTGAACCACCACCAAAAAAATCAATCCCAGAAAATGTCGAAACTGACTTCTCCCGGTCCTCTAATGGTGGAAATCCACATGTTTTCACCTGCAGTGACAGTAAGTCAGAAAATATACATAACACATGTATCACCAGATGATATAGGTTTATGTTTCTTTAGTTACAATATAAAACAGTACAAGCCCATGAAAGATACTGAAGAAAATGAGTTTTCGAGAAAAATATAGCAATAGGCTTCTTCTTCCCGGTGTAAGTAGTGTATCAGGGGGTCAACCTGATTCAGCAAATATTATTAAAGACTAACAGAACATGTTAAAGGTTCTTAATTCTTTGTTAATCAGACCT
>CACSLK010016728.1:5498945-5511144 GCA_902706635.1 Striga hermonthica
CAACATGGATATTTTGAGAAGCTGCATGGAAAGCAGTAAAAGATGACTCAATTAAGTTTACCAAGCACTGCCCGTGAGCTTCACCACCAAGTGTGATTTTGTATGACTGCTCAAGCACCCCATCTATAAGATTCTGTTTATGCGCCAAGCTTGACTTACCTTGATTTATTAATGTGTCAAGGTCTAACGAGAGCAACTGAAACATGTCAACCGTTAATGCAACAGCGTTAGAAGAGAAAAACAAATGCGGGATACAATGTGTTTGTATTGCTAGTGACTGTAACAAGCTGATGGCTTAGGCAACATATCAGGAAGGCCAACCATCGAGCCGGTCTTTACAGCATGTTCAATATGTATTATGATGTACAGTACGTAAAACAAACACAACACCACCTATAATCTATGGTAAGAAATGATCGTCACAAGCATAAAATAAATTACCAGGGACCGGTTTTCTGGGAAATCTTCTACAGCTACTTGAAGAAGGAACCCAATAATTTTAAGCATGATCAGACACTTAAAAGACGAACCCTAGCCAAGATACACTAAACCTATACACATTAATTATAATTTCCCTCTTGATGTTGGGGCTTTAAAAAATTAATGGGCCAACGTCCAAAGAAACTATAGCACATGCAAAATTAATCAGGCATAGCCCCCTTACTTATTTAATTCCAATTAATTAAAGCTCTAGTAGTTGTGTTCTTGACGTCTAACAAAAACGAAATAAATATAGTCCTGAACAAATAAAATGATATAATGGCACAAAATTTACTGCAATGGTACTTTGTTTATCATGTTGACTTGGGTGTACTCAACCATCTTTCTCCACTCAACTAGTCAATTCAGACAGTGTAAGTATAAGCTTGTTAAAATGACAAAGAATAAAAACCGAGCATATTCTAAGTAATTACTTCTAGACTTAAAATGAAAAAACTGGATATCATTGCAGATCTTTCAGAAAGGTTTTACCGCCTTATTTATTAAAGAAATGATTTTTCCACTGGAAAAAAAAAAAGACCCTGTTCATATTCAGAAAAGGGAAAAAAACAAACAACTTATGAGTTATGAGTAGATAATTACTTGTTGGAACAAGAAGGGATTCAATTTGACATTAAATTCAAGGTTCAAATCTTTCAAGCCACTGCTAAACGCCTTGCTATTGGGAAGGCACCACCTCCACAAATCACCATCCTCAATATACTCAAACATTCTCCGCATCCTCCGAAATTCACTAAAGGCAGTGCCTTTGGCAGTGTTGGCTCCCACACCAAAGAGTTTCTCCTTGAAATAGTCATAAGCTATAGTTGCTCCACTCCTCTCCATATCAATCACTTTAGTCACATTTCCACTATCTGATGCGCCCGAACCCAATGTCTCTAGTGCAGTCTTGTGATGATCTAGGACCACGATCCTATAATAGCAAATGAGACAAACAGATAACCACACAATTAGGGAAACATAATATTGGTCTATAAATAGTATGCATGATTGTAGAGAGGAAAAAAAAAAACAACTTTTTCTTGTGTCCCCCTTTTTAGTTTTTGGCATAGTGTAGTGCGAATCTACTCATCAACATACACAGAATTCTCATAGTACAAAAAAGTTGTGCCAATTCAACGATAACATTTCAAGAATTGATCAAATAGTAACCTAGAAGACCATCCCCCTGCACCCCACATGTCAAAAAGCATATATGACCTTACAGCCACTAAAAACATTCGCCTTGACCTCCGAATTCTCTCAATAAGCGGGCAAATTTTGATCTTTTTAACACACAATGGCAATCAGCTTTCACAAAAGAATAATAATACAAGAGAGCAGTCAAGCAAAAATTACCTCCCAACTTTAGGAGATAGCTGCTGGACGAAACCGGGCGGCCCCACAAAATCGAGAAGGTAGACGCTTTCGATTTCATCGCACGGTAAATCATCGGCTCTGCAACACAACAAACACCTTTAGCTCAACACTTGTCATAAATATGCACACACGAGGAATACAGTTGAATTGGAACCTGAGAGGAGAGTAGACGGTGTTCGGGAAGAAAAGGGGTGGAGGAGAGGCGGCGGACGAAGAGTGGGAGAAGTAGAGGTGTGCGGCCAAGGCGGCGAAGGCGCCGTCCGGACAAGGATAGTGGTATATCACAGCTGATTTCTTCATCGCCGCCATTAATGCGTTTGTTTTGATTTTTAATTAGCTAAACTATTGATTCCACGAGTCAATAATCAAAGGTGTATGGTGTTTTTGATTTTTAATTAATTAATAGTTAGAAGCCTATCCTATGTATTAATTGCAAGACAACATATATGTTTTTTTATTTTTAATTAAATTAAATAATTAAATCATTCCTTATATATTAATTGCAAGTTTCCGAGTCTATGAATGTATGTCTTTCCTAATTTTATGTGATAATATCACCAACATACAACACACCTGTGAATTATACGGTGCTATTTAAAATTTTTTGATATTTCGTAATCTTATGAAGTAATATAATTTGAGAAGGTTTTCCCTTGTTTTATAATCTATATATATAATTGCAGGCAGATGCATTAAATAAAATTTATTTAATAAAACTCTTATAATTTTCCCGCTTATTTTTTCAGTTAATGATAAAAATAACAATGATAAAAATAATTGTAACACTTTTCTAACTAATTAAATGTATGGTCCATTTAGATTACTAAATTATATTGTCCATTAAAATTTATGACATCAATATAAATATTCATACGTAAGTTAAATAAATTATGTTTACATTACAATTTTGCATATAATCAAAATTTAAATGTAATACATCAATTATCTAATATAAAATTTCATATATTGTATGCATACATACAATATATAAATTTTGGAAAATGCTATTTGTACCGCATGGGTTGTACCGCATGGTGTACCCTTCATTGAAAACGTATTCTGAGAATACGTTTTTCAATTAAATTATTTGAAAAACGTATTCTGAGAATACGTTTTTTAATCAAAGTGTAAACCCTGCGGTACAAGCTGCGGTACGTGTAGCATTGTCCATAAATTTTTACTTTTTTATGGATTTTTTTTTTGTTATTATTATTATTTTTTTATACATGTGCACAGGATGAATACTAATTTTTTATTTAAAGGGTGAGATTTGTGCACATTGTTCATAGGTATTAGTTATATATATATATTTCTGTAATCTCGAAAACCAATATATAAATCTTCATAAGATGTGAAATAATTTTGTTTATTAATCCCAATCATATATACAAAGATGATAAACTAAAGGCATAAAAAACATCATCTTATCTATTAATTTCAAATATATTTATAGAAATTACAAATTATATCAATCTAGACTTACTAAACATCATACTCAAAATTAAAAAATTTCACTTGTGCAATTTCACGACTCCAATCCAAATCCTTGATATCTGATAACACGGTGGGTGATTTGATGAATTTTCGAAGATTTGAGAGGCCAAAATTGCAATTACCACAAACATGCGTGCCCCCTAGTGCCACATCAGAGACCACGTGGTGACCAACATCCTCCACGTCAGACTGGTCAACGACACGTCATCGAGCCTTGGGACTCCAGTCCAAAACAACGGTTACATTGGGGTCCTGACTGGTCATATCTGAAGGGGACCAGAGCTGATGGCAACAGCGTAATTTTCTCTACTTTCCATGGCTTTTCCGGCCCACAAGTCCTGACCTCTGTGACCTCCCCTTTTTTCAGGCCCCATCTCTTTTACCCACCCTCTGTTTCTCTCTCATCACCCACTATATCTCTCTCTCTATTTATTTGCAGCTTCTCCTGTATTTGTGCTCTCGTTTGCGCTCAAGTAAACTTTTTACTGTGCTTTTTTTCTGGTGTGGGTTTGGCTGTTTCTGCCGAGTGCGCGCGCTTGTCCAATTTGAAGGTGAGAGCTTGTTGAAAGAATCTCTTGTGAATTTAGCAGCTGGGGGTCTGACCTGTTACTTGTCTGAGCTTTTTTATCTTTTTTGAGAAAAATAATATTCGATCCGTTTTGTTTTGGTAAAGGGTAGGTCTTTCTGGATCTGGGCCTTTTTCTTGCCCTGGTTTTGGTTGCTACAGTTATATCAATGCACTGTCAAGTGTTCATTGTTTATGTTATCTGTGCCCACTGGTGTGTATTGTAGTATGGTTGATGGTTTTGGTATTTGGTTGCAAGTTCTGGTTTTGCTGTTGTGAAGACGATTGCCTTTTATTTTTATTTTTCTATTTAATGCTTTAAGAATGGCAACTTACTTGACCTTTTTATATGCCTGATAGATGGAGGTTTAATTGAGACTTTTCTTTTGTTTCAAGCTCGTGTCTCGCTGTGGTGTAGTGCTGTTTTTTTCTAGCTCTCTATTTCTTTGCTCTGTAATTATCTTATAAATGGTAACTTTGTATATCTTCTTCGTTCTTGATTTTCTAATAAATATATTAATGAGGTGAGAATTCTTTTGGATTTTTTTGGGAATGTTCTTTATGCCCACTAGTATTTGTTTGAAGTATTTATGAATTCCTTTGTATTTTTATTTGAGTTTCAATCTTGTATTAATATGTTTCTTTCCCTAAAGTTTCCTTTTTTGCTGGTTTCACTTATTTCATTGTTGTTTTCGATTTTAGATATGAATGCTGCATAGTGCCAGTGTTTGGAATTAGTGGTTTCTAAAGCTGAACCAAATTTTGATTCTTATTCTAGCCAGTTTCTCAAAAGTCAACATATTGTTTTGCTCTAATGTTGATTATCATTTATTTTAATTAGAATAATCATTTTGTGCATCGATAATTTCCAGTGTCTTGAATTTTTGATAGTTTGAAGTTTGTAATGGTTAATTATCAACATATTTATGCAGAAATATAATGGTGTTCTGAGCTGTATAATATCAGTATATTTAATCACCACTTGCATCTGTGATGCGGATAACTCATCTGCCCCTGTTAAACCTGAAATCCTAGTTCCTAATGGTATTTTTCCTTTTATAATATAAAGTGATATGCAAGAGATTCATCGTAATTGCTTGCGAAATAACAAGTGGTGAAGCTATGTACTTTCCATATGGTTGCCTAACATTTTATGGTTTGCTACCTTATGGATAAATAATTTTCCCGTTCTGTTTCTTTTACCTCGAAAGGTACGAGGCAAAAGCAATCATTTCCTTTGGAGTTAAAATGATTTTGTTGTGTTTGCTTGTATTTCTTTCAAAATGATCAATCTTATTTCCATGTTGCATGAAAGTTTCTGGCATTTCATGGAGACTTTCGCAGTTGTGTTGTTGGGTCAGATTGTCGTCTTGTGCTTCCAATTCTACTGATGTGATTTCTGGTGTATTTCTTTTTTTTTTTAGTTAATACAATGGTGAGAAAGAGGCGTAGTGATCTTCCTGGCTCTGGCGAGAGCTCAGATTCACATGAAACCGGCATTGGGAGAGGTGGGCCCCAACGCCCACCCTCCCAGCAACAGCCGCCACAGGCCCAGCAGCCTCAGCCACAAGGAGGGTACCATCAGGGAGGAGGAAGAGGCTGGGCCGGGCCTCAGCGGGGAGGATACAGTGGCCGTGGTGGAGCGGGCCGGGCCCCCCCACAACAGTACTATGGTGGGCCTCAAGACTATCAGCAGGGTCAGGGTCAGGGTCAGGGTCGAGGTAGGGGAGGCCAGCACTACCAGAGAGGGGGCCCACAAGGCCGTGGTGGTGCCTATGCAGGTAGCCGAGAGGGCCCATTAAGTGGCGGGCCGTCTAGGCCGCCAGCTCCCGAGCTGCACCAAGCTACACATTCTCCGTATCAATCCGTGTCGAGTCAGCCAAAGCTATATGGGAGGCCAGTGGAGACAACTGGTGGACCCGGCTACTCTTCTTCTTCATCGTCTTCTTCCCATGCACCACCACCCGAGCCAACCGAAGTTGAGGTGGCCGAGCAAATGCAGCAGCTCTCAGTGCAGGAAGTGGCCCCGATCCATGAAATCCAACCTGTTTCGAGCAAGTCAATGAGATTTCCCTTGAGGCCGGGCAAGGGCAGTTGTGGTATCAGGTGCATCGTGAAAGCCAACCACTTTTTCGCTGAGCTGCCTGACAAAGACTTGCATCAGTATGATGTGAGTTGTTTTGCATTGAGTGATATCTGATTCTGTTGCTTCTTTTTCTTTTTTAATTGTTGATTGAGTTTTCATTTTTTGATTGTTTCTTTTTGAGGACAGGTGTCAATTACCCCTGAAGTTGCATCACGTGGTGTTAATCGGGCAGTTATGGAACAGCTAGTGAAGCTTTACAGGGAGTCTCATCTTGGAAAGAGACTGCCTGCATATGATGGAAGAAAGAGCCTCTACACTGCAGGTCCTCTGCCTTTTGTCTCCAAGGAGTTCAGGATAACCCTTTTTGATGAAGATGATGGAGCAGGCGGTGTCAGGTTCTTAGACTCATTCCAATATTTCGCTGCTTCAGCTTGTTTGCGGGAAATTATGTTTTTGTTTTGGTTAATGGATGTTTCCCAAATTGTTTGTAGGCGAGAGCGGGAATTCAAGGTGGTTATCAAGTTTGCTGCACGTGCTGACTTACACCATTTAGGCATGTTTTTACAGGGTAGGCAAGCTGATGCACCACAAGAGGCTCTTCAGGTTCTGGACATTGTTCTGCGTGAACTTCCCACCTCTAGGTGTGTTTTTTTATCTTCAGGAAAATCTATCATTATTTCAGGTCGTGCATTTTTCTTGTGTGCTGATTGTTATTATGTTATTTAGGTATTGCCCGGTTAGTCGTTCTTTCTATTCCCCTGATTTAGGGAGGAGACAGCCTCTGGGTGAAGGTCTGGAAAGCTGGCGTGGCTTCTATCAGAGTATCCGCCCCACACAGATGGGTTTGTCTCTCAATATAGGTGACCATACTTCTTTAAATAATGTTAGTAGTTTGTTACCATTGGAGATTTGGGTGTGTGTTCATTTTTCGTATATGAATATTCTTAAATAGTTAATTATTTTCTGTTGTGATCGTTCCTCAATGTTTTAATGACAACTGACCTTTTTTTTTAACTCTAAATCATGGGGTTGAGCAGATATGTCATCCACTGCTTTCATTGAGCCACTTCCCGTGATTGATTTCGTGTGCCAGCTTCTGAATAGAGATGTCTCAGCCAGACCATTATCTGATGCTGATCGTGTTAAGGTATGGTCTTGGTTTTCTCTTTTATATTGTTTTCCATTCCTTTTATCTATGTGGTTGGATGTAACTGAAGTTCAGAATTTGATTCCACGCCTTTTAGATCATATATATGCTTCATTCATCTCTTGTTCTGAACATGTTATTCCTATCAACCTGTTAGTTGTCATCTTTGTTTATTAATGAGTGTATATATATGTATGTGTGTCTGTGTGTGTGATGAGGATGGGGTATTTCTTTTAGCTATATCAAGCTTTTAGTGACATTATTTTTATTTCACAGATCAAAAAAGCACTCAGAGGAGTAAAGGTAGAGGTGACTCATAGAGGGAACATGCGAAGGAAATACAGAATTTCTGGTTTAACTTCACAGGCAACACGAGAGCTAACGTAAGGGACCAATTACAGTTAGTTATTCTGCTATCATCATATCATGGCTTTATCATGGGAAAATATATCGAGCGTACTATTTTGGACATATAGTAGATATGCCGTTTAAACTGTGGTTAAGCCTTTCTTTACCTCTCATGACAATATTTTCTCAATCCATTGAATTTTGTATCTGTTGGAGACAATAATAAATATGAACACTGGTTGTTTTCAGATTCCCGGTTGACGAGAGAGGTACCATGAAATCTGTAGTTGAATACTTTCAAGAAACCTATGGTTTTGTTATTCAGCACACCCAGTGGCCTTGCCTGCAAGTTGGAAATACTCAACGGCCAAACTATTTGCCGATGGAGGTCTGTATGCTTACCCTTGTGATTCAGTTGTTCAAAATAATGGCAGAACTTAGGACTGCTAATAAAACCATTTTTAGGACTGCTAATAAAACCATTTTTTGGGTCATATATAGGTGTGCAAGATAGTCGAAGGCCAGAGGTACTCCAAGAGGTTGAATGAGAGACAAATTACTGCACTTCTCAAAGTCACTTGCCAGCGTCCACAAGAAAGAGAGTATGACATACTCCAGGTAGAATTTCAATTTCAAATCTGCAATTCATATTATGCAAAAGAATTGAACTTCTATTCTTTAGCATGGAATAGTTAACACAATTAAGTTTTTTGATCTCACCATTTGCCTTTTGCAGACTGTACGCCACAATGCATATGCCCAGGACCCTTTTGCCAAGGAGTTTGGAATTAAAATTAGCGACAAGTTGGCACAGGTTGAAGCTCGTGTACTGCCTCCACCGCGGGTAATCTGAAAGCTCTAGTCTCTTGATAACCTTTTTCAGAATTAACTTAAGTACCTATGGTTTATGTAATTTCGTATATTTCTTCAGCTGAAATATCATGATTCTGGTCGGGAAAAGGACTGTCTTCCTCAGGTTGGACAGTGGAATATGATGAACAAGGTAATTTAATTTAATTGCCTTCTACTGTTGATTTTCTTTGGTTCCATGACCACTGTATGCTAGTGCATTTTAGAAAAAGAAACTACATTTAACGGTTGCTATTGACCATGCAGAGGATGGTAAACGGTGGGACTGTGAACAGCTGGATCTGTATTAATTTTGCCCGTAATGTTCAAGACAGTGTTGCACGCAGTTTCTGCCACGAGCTTGCACAGATGTGCATTACATCTGGCATGGTAAAGATGGGATATTTTTTTACTTTTGCTTCTTTCGAGTAATTACTTTATTTTGACTTCTAATGTTCATTGTCTTGCAGGATTACAATCCCGAACCTGTGTTACAAGTTCTGAGTGGCCGCCCGGATCAGGTAGAAAGGGTCCTTAAAGCTAGGTTCCATGACGTGATGACAAAATTGCAGCCCCAAAAGAAAGAGCTCGACTTGCTAATTGTGATACTACCAGACAATAACGGGTCCCTTTATGGTAAAAGGAGCTCCACTTTTCAAATTTTTTTTTTTTTCGCATCTCTAAGAACACATAAATATGGATATGGTTTAATCTTCATAGGTGATTTGAAGCGGATATGCGAAACGGATCTTGGAATAGTTTCACAGTGCTGCCTTCAAAAGCACGTTTACAGGATGAGCAAACAGTATCTGGCGAATGTTGCATTGAAGATTAATGTAAAAGTTGGTGGGAGGAATACTGTGCTCGTTGATGCTATCTCGAGGCGTATACCGCTTGTCAGTGATCGGCCGACTATAATATTTGGTGCTGATGTCACACATCCTCATCCTGGAGAGGATTCTAGCCCATCCATTGCTGCTGTAAGTCTCGACTGATCAAATGTTAGATGAATGGTTCCTTTTTTTTTTTGGTAGATCATTTAAATATTTTTGGTTGGATTTTTCTTCAGGTTGTTGCTTCTCAGGATTGGCCTGAAATCACAAAATACGCAGGCTTGGTCTGTGCTCAAGCCCATAGGCAGGAGCTCATCCAAGACCTCTATAAAACCTGGCAGGATCCAGTCAAGGGGACTATGCACGGTGGCATGATCAAGTAAAGGATTTGAAAATTTACTTTCGTGCACGTCTGGAAGAATAATATTTTTTTATCATGTATTTTTTTTTATATATATATTAATGGATGAGATTGTCTTTTGTTTAGAGAATTGCTTATTTCATTCCGTCGGGCGACTGGACAGAAACCTCAGCGGATTATTTTCTATCGGTAAAATTTCAACTTTATACGTCCATTCATTTAAATCCGAGTCGCCTTTTCCCTTTTAATTTCCTCTCCTTTTCATTTCTTATGTGTTGGTGGTACTGTGCCTTTGCAGTGACGGTGTGAGTGAAGGGCAGTTTTATCAAGTTCTGCTCTATGAACTCGATGCTATACGCAAGGTATATTATTATATTTTTCCCGACATTTTTTAAGGTTATTATGTATCTGACTTGCGTAAAATTGTATTTAATAACCTTGTCTTGTACACCTGTTCAGGCATGTGCCTCGTTAGAGCCGAACTATCAGCCAACCGTTACATTTGTTGTGGTTCAAAAACGTCACCACACGAGATTGTTTGCTAACAACCACCAAGACAGGCATGCAGTCGATAGAAGTGGGAATATTCTGCCTGGTAAATTATTTTAGCTTCGATTCGAGACCCCACAAGATCTCCATTTTTCTCGAAACTCACCCATAAATACCCAATCATAGATGCAGTTTGTAATAGAGAACAAATTCTAGTGGTGTGTTTCTGTAATTAACTTGAACTCGATTATTAGAATTTGTTAAAACATTTCAAAATCAAATTTTGGAGATTAAATAAAAAAAAAGATCTCTAATATGATTTCACTCAGGTACTGTTGTGGATTCTAAGATCTGCCACCCGACAGAATTTGACTTCTATCTTTGCAGCCATGCTGGGATACAGGTTAGCCTTTTTTCTTCATACCTTTGCTTAACATATATCAGTAAATAATGGTTTTCGTTTCTTGGTGTGTACCTGATGAGATATATTCTCTTTTTAAAAATTTAATCTTAGGGGACTAGCCGACCAGCTCATTACCATGTCCTTTGGGATGAAAACAAATTCTCGGCTGATGCTCTTCAGAGTCTTACGAATAATCTCTGCTATACGTGAGCCCCCTGAATCTTCTCTACCTTTCACTATAGGCATATTCTTCTGGTGAGGTTGCAAAAATTGGATTCTTATTTTTTTTATTTGCAGATATGCTAGGTGCACCCGCTCTGTTTCAATCGGTACGCATATATTGATGCTCTCGTTTTAGTTTTTAGCATTTAACTTGAAAATCACAAAAGATTTTACTTCCCTGCAATCTGGTCTACCTATAAAAAACCCCCAGCTATTATCTTCTAAAGTTGTAAAACAATAACCCCATGAACAGGTACCACCATGATTGAGTTAGTTTGAGTTGAATTTCTAACTCGAGATTTTTGCTGATAACTGCTTTTTAAACAGTGCCGCCTGCATATTATGCACATTTGGCTGCTTTCCGTGCTCGTTTTTACATGGAGCCCGAGACTTCAGACAGCGGGTCGATGACGAGCAGTGCAGTTACCGGGCGAGGTATTGGCGTGAGGAGCACGCGGGTCCCGGGGTCAAATTCCGCCGTGAGACCCCTTCCACAGCTAAGGGACAACGTCAAAAGGGTGATGTTTTACTGTTAAGTGTGTGTGTGTGGGTCCCACAAGCATAACATGTAGACGAATGGGAGATTAATACGCGTTCGTGTTTGGATGGATTATTCGTTTTTCGATTTTTGGCTGTTGCAGAGACTTTTGCTGCGGCTTTTGATCTGCCTTTTATTTTTTATTTTATTTTTTTTTGTGGGTGGGGGTTTGTTTTTGATTGGGTGATGTCAAGTGAACTTGGATATTTGCCTGTGTTTTTGGTGGTGCATTGCTTTTGCTAAGGGTGGATATTGTTTGGTGTTTTTTTTCTGGATGATTTAAATGACTTGTGACATTTGTTCAGTTATTGGTGTGTTTGATTCTGGGGAGATATGACTGACATTGCTGTCACAGTTTAGGGGAAATAAAATTACAAAAGATGTTCTGTTAGTTTGAAACTGATTTCAGAATTGAATTTTTCTCATCCCATTAACTCTCCACCGGCATATATATAATTTGGTTTCCACTGTTCAGACATTCATAACATAAATATTGACTTATGTAGCAAATGCAATTTTATTTTTGTATGTGCTAGTGTTTTGAGTATGCTATTTTGTTTAGAAATTGTATGTAGATCTATCATCAAAATAATATAAAATAAAATAAATGTTTTAATTTTTTTGGAAAAGAAAAAATCACCAGAATCTGTCTCAATACTGAAAGGGAAAAAAAAAAANAAAAAAAAAAAATGAAAAAGCATAGGCTTCAACATTTGAATAAGCTAAATTAGCAGGGAGATTAGACAGTAAAAGTTTGTACAGAGTCTCAAGTTACAAAGTAAAATTACGAAAAATAAAAAGATAAAAAAAAAATCACATTCTATTGTGTTCTTGTCAATATGAGGTCACCTATGATTATTTAGAGGAAGCGTTCAATGTACTGCATGAAATTCAAATATCACATTTGGCAGCCATCCATCCAAGAACTCCACTGTCGAAAAAAGGCGACCCGGGTTAGAAGTGTTACTGGAAAAAAGACGAAAGAAACAGCTAAATTGTACCGG
>CACSLK010016728.1:5655072-5666058 GCA_902706635.1 Striga hermonthica
CATTGTCTAGCAAGTGTTACAATATGATTGGCTAATAAATGGTTTCCCTTGCTTGAGGGAAGCTACGGCCTTAACTTAATTTTTGGAGAAAAAATGACTAATGCACACGGCTTATTAGGGCTTAGCACAATTAACTCGTGATTAATATTAATTAATCACCTATCTTATGTTTAATTGTTAAATTAAACATAATACTTAATTACCAAAATTATTTCGGACGTAAACGGTACGCCGAAAATAGATTTCGATAATCCGACTGAACTTAATTAATTCCGAAAATAATAAACGATAACGTTACTATATCGGAATTAAACGTAATTTATACTGATAATATCTCGGGATATTACATGTCCCCTCTTTGGAGCTCATGTACTTTCCAAAGAAAAATATTAACTGGGCCCATTTGGTAAATAGAGTAGTAACTAAAACCTCTCCTCACTCACTGTATTTTCTTATCCTTATGCCCATTCCACCCTGATTCAAAGAGTAACTGATGACACAGTTCCATAAAACGTTATCCTAAGAATGAAACTGATATATATATATCATTCAAAGTGTCAACCTATCTTTAAAACAAGCCGAGCTACACACCCTCACTGCATCATCTTCAACCATTGCTGCAACTTAATCACATCCAATTTGCGTTGTAAGAATATGAGAAAAATATTTGATGTATTATTCACAAAGACATACACATATATATAGATACATAGAAGGGCCTTAGCCGCCTAAGTTGGCCTAAACCTAACTTATTGTACAAGAACACATTTAACATAACTAACACCCCCCTCAAACTCAAGGTGGTATAGTGGAGATCAACTTGAGCTTGCTAAGAAGTAAACAAAAGCGACCGAGAATGAGAGACTTCGTGAAGACATCCGTGTTGGCTCAGATGCGCAATGCGGAATATGTAAATTAAAATATCAAGGTAAAATGGTGAACAATAATCCTAATCCCAACAACTCAAAAATGACAAAATAAATCTCTTGCAATAAAACAAGAATAATTATTTTCTGATGTGGAAGATCAGATTAAACTGCGACCACAGAGCATACTAAGAATATCCCAAATAAATAAAATATGCAAGAAATAAGACACCAATATTTAACGTGGAAAAACCTCCAAATAGAGGAAAAAAAACCACGAGACAACCTCCAAACAATTCCACTATATTTTCAAGATAATTACAATATTTTTTCACACTCCCTTACACTAGAAATATAAAATATAGTGACCCAGTGAGAATCCCACTTCTAAACAAAGAGTAATAGAGGTGATACCCAACCCGGTGTATTTTTCCCACACCCACAGGATTTACTCAAACACTCTATTTTTATCTCACTGAAAAATAACACTCCAGAAATTATTTCTGCTCTTTTTTTCTTTCTTCTTCTCGGTGCATCTTCAGCACTGCAAATGCACCTATTTATACTGATGATTTCACATGAAACCTGCACCAAATTCAGCCTTTGCCCTTCCTCTTACTTTCCTCCATGTGGGCAGATTCTTTTTCTTTTGTTTGTATTCAATAATCACATGGAAAAGCTTGGTTGGATGTGACAATCCGCTGGTTGATCTATAGAAGAGACAAAAACAAGCTTCACAATCCCATGTGCAACATGTTGTTGAATGAAGTGACAGTCAATCTCAATATGCTTGGTACGCTCATGAAAGGTATCATTATGAGACATCTTTATAGCACTCTGACTATCACAATGTAAAGCAGTAGACGCCAACTGAGGTGCACCAAGATCAGCAAGTAGTCGACGCAGCCATAATAACTCTGACGTGGAATCAGCAAGAGCACGATACTCAGACTCAACACTCGATCTGGAAACCAATGTTTGCTTCTTACTGCGCCAAGAGACAAGTGAATCACCCAGAAAGAAGCAGTACCCAGTAATAGAACGACGATCAGTAGGATCTCCAGCCCAATCTGCATCAGAATAACCGCTAAGCGTCAAAGAAGAATGGACCGAAAAGTGTAAACCATGCAATAGAGTGCCCTTCACATAGCGAAGGATGTGCAACACAGCAGAATGATGCGTGGTTCTTGGAGCAGCCATAAACTTACTCACAATATGAACAACATGAGCTATATCAGGCCGAGTGACAGTCAATTATATCAAACTCCCAACAAGCTGACGATATAATGTAGAATCCTCAAGAAGAGAGCCATCAAGTGGAGTAAGACGAACATCATATCAAGAGGTGTGGAAGCTGTCTGACAATCAGTGAGACCGGCCCGAGCAAGAAGATCAGAGGCATACTTGGCTTGAGACAAATAGAATCCATCAGACGAATCAGAGATCGCAAGACCCAAAAAATAGCGAAGCTGGCCCAAACTCTTCATCTCAAAATGCTGACGAAGATAATCCTGCAAATCGGAAATACCGGTAATATCATCCCCTGTGATGATCATATCGTCAACATAGAGTAGCAAAATAATGATCTCGGAGGAGGAGCGCCGAAGAAATAAAGTAGAATCGTGATCACTCGTAGTGAAACCAAACTGAAACAATGCAGAACTGAACGTGGCATACCAAGCACGAGGCGCTTGTTTCAAGTCATACAAAGTTCGACGTAGACGACAAACTTTCCCAGATGACAATGATCCAGGAGGAGGAGTCATGTAAACCTCCTCAGACAAGGCACCGTGTAAGAAGGCATTCTTGACATCTAACTGTAGAAGAGACCATCGACGAACAACAACAACTGCAAGTAAACACCGGACAGTAGTAAGACGAGCAACCGATGCAAAGGTCTCTTCATAATCTACGCCATACTCCTGTGAGTAACCCTTAGCAACCAAACGAGCTTTGTAGCGCTCAATAGATCCATCTGAATTGGTCTTGATCTTATACACCCACTTGCATCCGATGGGAGTCTTGCCAGCAGGTAAATCCACCAAATCCCAAGTATGAGTCTTTTCTAAGGCCTGTAATTCCTCAGTCATAGTTTTTTGCCACAATGGATCAACATTCGCCTCACGAAAAGACCTAGGCTCATGATGGGATAGAATGGCCAAATAACAATGATAGTCAAGTAAGTGAGAAGGGGGACGACTTACACGGGTTGACCGTCGGTCATCAATGGTGGGCGAAGGGACAGAATCAGAAGAGGACTCAACAGGAACCGTCGGTTCAGGATGCGCAGGTGGAGCCACTCCAGAAGACGGAGGGATGACAGACGTGTCAATAAGCTGTGAGTCAGGACAAGTATCTGGAAAGAGATCCGAAGTAGTGGACATGAAGAAAAAGGGACGACGAATCAAAGGGAATGTGAAACTTAGACAAAGAAGGAAAAGTAGTATGCTCCCAAAAGGTAACATGACGCGAAATACGCAACCGATTAGCAATAGGATCCCAACACCTGAGCCCTTTGTGTTCTACTTCATAACCCAAAAAACAACACAGACGAGCCCGAGGTTCTAATTTAGTCCGCTCATGGGATGGGAGAAGAACAAAACAAACACAACCAAAAGGGCGTAACTGAGTATAATCAGGCGACTGACCGTACAACCTCCCAAAAGGACTGATATCTCGAAGAACCGAAGAGGGTAATCGATTGATAGCATAAATAGCAGTCAAGGCTGCCTCACCCCAGAAACGATCAGGACACTGAGTAGAAAGGAGAAGAGCACGAATAGTATCAAGAATGTGACGATGCTTATGTTTAGCTCGTCCATTTTGTTGAGAAGTATAAGGGCATGAACGTTGAACTACTGTGCCTTGACAAAAAAAAATTGTAAAAAGGTGGAATCTTTGTACTCAATGGCATTGTCAGTACGCAATACTTTTATGGACAAGAAAATTGAGTGAATCATTCTAGCAAATTGAATATATATAGCGGGCAACTCAGAACGATGTTTGAGAAAATAGATCCAGGTAAAATGAGAAAGATCATCAACAAAAATAACAAAGTAGCGAAAATCATTCATAGAAGAAACCGGAGAAAGACCCCAAATATCAGAATGTACCAAACCAAAAGGTTTATCAGCAGTTGACAAATTCTTAGAAAAAGAAAGAGCCGAGTGTTTCCCAAGTTTACAATGAAGACGCATGCCCAAGGCGAAGATGTCACTGAAAGCTGGACTTATTATCGGTGACTGGAGTAGAAAAGGAGGAAGAACGAGGGATATGAAGAGACTCAAGCTCAAATAACCGGCCCATCTTGCGACCCGTCCTAAGAAGCCGACCCGTCTGTGTATCCTGAACCTGAAAACCAGAAGAGGAAAATATAACATTAAGACCTTGCTCAAATACGAATGTCTTTATGGATTTTGCATCCACCAAGACCATACAGCTACATTCGGCTTCATAGGCATGTTTTTAACCAACTCATAAGCCTCCTCAAGTAATAGATCAATCAAGCAGGCAACCATAGTTCTTTCCTGGAAAGGAAAACAACTCTTTTATATTCTCTTGTAATGTAGTTGGCAGAAAATTCACGACCCTCATTTATCAAATCATATGGTTCAAGAGGCCTACAAAGGTGACCCGATTAGTCTTCATCCCCATCTAAATCAAATCGTCAATTAAAAGCTTTGTTGTGGCTGACCACGAGACAACTATACATATTCCTTCATTTTCCCCAACACATCACACACAGCTTCCAAACATCCACATTTGCATGATCATCGTGTTCCAATTAAAGTAACATCTCGATTTGGCATTATACACAACACTAGAAGAGCATCGTTTATCTTACCACATGATGCATATAAAAATGGGCTACTACATTTACCAGAACTAATTTCGACCAAAGCCTTTTAGTTATTTTAATCAAAAGCATGTATAAATCGTCACATGGGAAATATCTTGCAGTATCAGACATGCCTTGAGCTCAAATGGGGTGTTAATTTATGAAATGCCTTGAGCTCAGAACCATAAATTGGAAATGAGGAAGAGATAAAAATCAGTACGTTCTTGCCAAATGAACTGAAAAGGAAGCATCTTTATGCAGATAGGAACTTGAACAGGGGATACGAGAGGAGAAGTGAGATAATATGATTTAGCGAGAGAAACTGCAAGAAAATGACAAAAAGGGTAAAATTTATATATATATTTTACCTTTTCCAATAAAAGAAAGTAAAGTATGCACCATTTGTTTCAAATAGCTTTGCTACATAGCTCGCTATAGTTTATTATATTATTTTTTATCCAAAAAATGCAATGTAGCTTTATATATTTAAAGTTTTTTCTAAAAAGCTTACGCGAAGAAATAACACATTTTTTTACGTTATTTTGCGTTATTTCAAGCTAATTCAATATTTCTGCAATGTTATTGAAACAATAAAATATTCAAAAATTTATATTTTGTAGGGATTAGAGTTATAATTTTAAATGACAACTAATAACTAAATTTTTATAATGATTTTAAATTAAATGTTTAAAAATATAAAGTCATATATTGAATAGTGCAATATATATGACTCCAATTCTATTATATCATTATATTTTTCGGTATTTGACATTTGAATTTAACAATAAAAGTTCAGATCTAGCAATTATAATTAAATTGTAATTAATCTAATTATGACTTATCTTATTGTATTTTGGTTGTTTGTTTTTAACTTTTAGTATATTCGTTTTATTATTTAAATTTTTCTATTATGATATTTATATTTAACATTTGTAAAAAATAATTTTTAAATATTATTTTATGAGTTTATTAAAATATTATGATAATTTTTAAAATCAACCATCTAATTTTATACGCGTTTTAAAACACTGGCATGCACAAACCCGGTTAGCACAATTTCAATTTAGGTTGCCTGAAAACTAAAACCCTTAAACCTGAAAACTGTGGTTGCCAGTTCATAATTTTATCCATTGGAAGCGACAGAAGCGACAATGGCAGCCCCGCACCTAGCAAGTCTGATAACGAAATCGTCTCTCAGGAGACCGTTGGCAAGCTTTTGCAGAGCACCCAAAAGCTATCTCAATGCGCAAAGCAGGATTTTTGGAATCAACCCAGTTACCTCGCAAGGGTTTCCTAGCAGAACATCGCCGGCGCCGGCCGCCGGTTTTAAGATGTTTGGTGGTACCGGTTTCGGGTCTGTGCAATTTGGTATTCGCTCTTTTAGAGTTTCGAGCGGCCGCGGAGCTGGTGGTGGGTCTGGAGGCTCTGCCGGCGGAGGGTCTGGTGGTGGTGGTGGAAGTGGTGGCGGTGGAGGAAATGGTTCGGGTAACTGGTCGCTGCTTTCATGGTAGATATTTTATCTGTACTTCTTTGGTATGCTTAGGCCTTTTTTGTTTTTCCCCAATTAAGTTGATGCATGTTAAAGAACTCTTTTTTTTTTTTTTTTTTTTTTTTTTTTTTTTCTGTGCATTTGCAACTTTGGCATTGTCACGAGGGAACTTTAGAATGAGATAGAAGTAGTAATAATATAGCTGAGACATAAAAAAATCAGTCATTCTCATGTTTACTGAGCTTTGAGCATTTGTGCAAGTTAGTTATAGGAAAAATAGTAGGAGGTTAGCAATGTGTTGAGATGCTGATTCTTTGCCAATGGATTGGCAATTAATAGCTTAAGAATATGATAATACATGTGAATAAGCTGTGCTCGTTTGTCGTTCTCTTGTAACAAAGTGCCACTTGCTCGTTTAATTTGTTTCCCAAAATTCTGTGCAGGTATCTGTCTCTCCTTGCCAAGCATCCTGTGACGACAAAAGCAATTACATCAGCATTCTTAACTTTGGTTGGAGATATGATCTGCCAGGTACACTGTCTATTGCATGTGATAAAGAGCATGCAATTGACCAGAATGAATGATGGGAAAGGAGAAATAGAAAAGCTTGTTTCTTCCTTTCCTGATTATGTGCTTGAAAGCAAATAAGTAATAGGTATTGAAGTTGGAAACTTTGTTCGAGTTCTCAGGTCTTACTGTCTACAGACAGATTTCGAACTCATGGAATTTTTAATAAGTTTGAGGATATGAATTTTTCGGCAAGCATAAATGCAAACTTCAAGAAAAGAGAGTGGCTATGTTTAGTTACAGGAGTCACTGAGTTACGAGTTTGATATAGTGTTCAAGTCACATGTATAATGCATATAAATTTATGACTGCTACTGTTGGTAATTTATGGAAGGATTGTATGTTTTATGGAGGAGATGACACAATCACTTTAGTAATTCATATGCCCTATCTGGATTATTCAGTTTAAACTTTTGACGAAGGACCGGAGCCAATATCTCTTTATCCTCAGTTAAATTTTACCTGTGAACTGCTTAATAAAGACAGACAACTTTTTGCGGTACACATATATGGTGCCTTTATTTGGAAATGGTCTACCTCATGCTTTTATAAAGACAGTCGAACTCTTAAATATTTTTCTCATTGTCATCTTTTGGTCATGGCCTGAAAATTTATGATGTCTGCTTCCACTTTGAATTGCAGCTTGTAAACCAGTTGTTATTACCATGACATTTGAATATATCTCACCAAGGTTGCTAAAATATTAACTTGATTATGCTTCAACTTTCTGCTTATTTAACCTTTTAATTTTAATTGTTCTATCATGCTTGCAACTAACTCATTTGTTGTGATCCTCAGCTTGTGATTGATCAAGTACCATCTCTTGACGTGAAGCGAACATTTCTGTTCACACTGTTGGGCCTGGTTTTGGTTGGTCCAACACTGCATTTCTGGTGATATTCTGCATGCCTAATATCAGCAACCATACCTTGAATTTTGCATAACTTCATTACATATGTTATAATATGTACATATCAGTCACATCAAATTTTGGTTTCATTTAACCCCGAAGTAATATTCCATTGAAAGCTGGAGAAGCCTTACTAGCATAAACTAGAGAACACTCGTTTAGTATGATATTGCTTCATACATTTCAACAAATATTAACTTTTTGTATTGCACTTTTAGGTATTTGTATTTGAGTAAACTGGTTACGACTCCCGGAGCTTCGGGTGCTTTTTTGCGCCTTATTCTTGATCAGGTGACATTCTGCTGCAGCCTGATTGCATTTTTTTAGTTTTGATAGTCCTTTTTATTTTATACTGTTTTCATTAAATAGACAATACTTAACCTCTTTACTGGAACTGATTCGATGTTTTATGATGCAGTTTGTTTTCGCGCCCATTTTCATTGGAACTTTTCTTTCTATTCTGATGACTCTTGAGGGGAGGCCATCGGATGTAATACCAAAACTGAAACAGGTACAATTAGACATGACGACATGATAATTACTAGATTTAATTATATTTTATTTGGGATATGTTTCTGCTATATGTACACCCACCCACCCACACACACACACACACACACACATATGTATACAGAAATTCTATGGAGCCATCGGATGGCTCCCTTATGGAGTCATCCATAACTTTATATACTGACACATGTCCAATGTGCATTTATTGTGGGACACGTGCCAATACATCGTTTGTGAATAACAATGGATGGCTCCATAAGCCGAGCCATCCGATGGCTCCATAGCAAAACCGTGTATGTATATATTAATTTTTAACTTTTGTATATAAATGGTAGGAGTGGTTCTCGTCAGTTCTTGCAAATTGGCAGCTGTGGATACCTTTTCAGTTCCTCAATTTTCGATTTGTGCCCCAACAATTCCAGGTTTGGTTTACTTGTGTATGCCTAAACAAATCAAGATGGGTTATGCTGTTTTCTTGAGGAGAAAAATATCGTACCAGCACCCGGATTTTACCAGTAACTGTAGTGTGAATGCATGAACTATGATGATGACTTGCACATTTATCTTTAACAAGGATAAGAAAGCTGTTGTTTGACTTAAAACACATGTTTTTGTTGCAAAATTCTTTTTACAGGTCCTTGCTGCTAATTTTATTTCCTTAATATGGAATGTGATTCTTTCATATAAAGCACACAAAGAAGTTATTGCCAAATAGGTAAGTCACAGTTCAGTTTTCAACAGCAACGAGAAAAAAGTTGGGTAAACTTTTCATGCACTTTTGTACACCCATGTCTTGCAGCTTATCAGTTGGATTACTCGTTGAAAATGTTGCAGAATGTGGGCTGAGATGGGGTTTGTATGGTAGTTTTAAGTTTGAGAAAGGCAAATATGTATCACCTTTCTTTTATGTCTTCTAAAGCAGAGTTTTATTTTGCCGGTTTTTGCGGCTGCAGAAACCCGTCTTTTGATGTGAAAGGTAGATTAAAAATTGTGTTATTTGGGTCTTATTATTTATTGATCTGAGCTATGTCCAACTGTTAGTTGGCTTAGATTTCTTTACAACTCTTCTTATGGGCTATGTCCAAGTGAGCACCAGTTCAGTTTTTTAACTGGAAATAGTCAGTCCTCCTATTTATGATTCTACTTATGTCTTGGTTTAAATTTTTAAATGAAACAATATAATGCATACAAAGTGCAGGTATTTTCTTGAATAAATCTGTAGTTGGATGGGTAATTCATATTTATGATAACAGTTGAGATCAAGTTTAGCATTACCCTTTCTTTTAAGGATGATGTGTTTGTCTGCCAATACAAGGCAATTTAACTAATTTGAAAGAAGAAGTTTAGCTCGCAAATTAAGGATCATTAAAATGAAGATGATATATGTCTGCCATGTTGTCCTGCTTCCGATCTTTTATAATGCTTAAAACCCTTTTGATTTTCTTTTGCAGGTAAACCAACACCAACTAAACCACTAAAGCCATCTGAAATAGTTAATCAAACACGCTTGGCACAAACAAAACTGTATTTTTTTTTTTTAGAAAAAAAAAATAATATTAATTATCATGTTGCAACTAGAGCCGTTAATGAAATGGGCCACTCGTGGCATGGCTTGGCTCGTTAATTTTTTAGAATGACTCGGCTCACTGAAATATCGTTCAATTAATGAGTTGGGTTGGGCTAGGCTCATTAAGGTTCGTTGAGACTCGAAAAAAAAAAAATAAAAAAAATATAGTACGGCTTGTTAATATTGATAAAGAGTCAACCTTGAATTCGAGCTTGATCAAATCGAGTTGAATTCAAACGCGAGTACCATGAGCTTGAACTGAGCTGAGCTCGGCGTTGGCACTTCCACTGCAACTTTGTGCAAATTCAAAATAAATATTCTGACTGCCTTCTTATCCAATGGGACCCTTGAACCTAATACGCGCTTGTCCGGGAAATGTCAGTCAGCCAAGACTGCCAAAGGAAAATTTTCACTTCTTAATTTTATATTCATTCCTTTTTTAACCGGGAAGAAAAAAAAAAAGAAAAAGAAAATATTCGTCCTGAAAATAGAATAAAATAAAAAATAAAACTTAAACCTGGATTCTTCAACAGTTTTAAGTGTTTTTTTTTTGGTGGAGTACTGTAGTGTTTTTAAGTCGTAAGCAATTAATTGTGTAATAAATATTTCGCGTGGGGTCACCGACCATTTGCCAGACAGGCCATATGTGCAATTTAATGGACACTGCATATGTTTATTACAAAATAAGTAAGTAGTAGTAGTATATTCCAAGATTTTCCTCCAACTTTCCTCTGTGTCGTCTTGTTCTTTTGTCTACACCAATCAATCAACTTTCCTCAGTTTCTTAATATTTGCTCAAGCTCAAGCACAGTGAATATAAGAAGAAGAAGAAGAAGAAGAAGAAGTGGAGAAAATGAAAAAGGATGATGATGATCATGAGATAAGACCATTAGAAACAGCAACCTCAGACAGATCATCACCATCTCCTCCATTGTCTGAAGAACCTCTCAGCTCCTCCCAAAGCCCATCTTCTTCTTCAGACCACTCATATGCCTTCACTGGTATCTAACTCAATTGAGAAACATAACTATGTTTTTCCTCATACAAATGGATATTAAGATTTTGATTTCCTTTCTTTGTTTAACTTCTGAAAAATTTGCAGATCACAATGGTTTTAGGCCAGCAGCTGGCAAGAACCACAAGGTCAATAAACTAGAGAGAAAAGGAACCGGCTTTGTTTACCGAATTCGCGAACACGGTGCATACATATATATATTTCTTGTTTTTGTTTCCCCACAT
>CACSLK010016728.1:5694047-5705048 GCA_902706635.1 Striga hermonthica
GGGGTGGAGAGGTAGAGAGAGAGGTTAGGTTAGCTATGTAATAATTATTACAATATGGAGTGTACGAAAGTGCGGGAGAGAGAAGTTAGGTCAGCTAAGCATGGCCAACCTGTTGAAAATTACAATAATTGACCTGTATTTTCACCAATCAAGCATAGTTTTTGTATGGTGAACGAGTACGACTATGCGCCATCACATGTTCTATGTTACTTTGTAAATGGTGCTTCAAGTCGATATCATGGCACATAAAAAATGTAGAATTCTAAGAAATAGGTGAGCTTAATTTTCTGTTATGCATGAAAATGGGGAAAAACTGAGCATTTAATATGCTCATGCAAGTACAATACGTCGTCGTTTTCTCATACCCTCGCACACACTTAAAACGACGACGTTCTTACTTATTAAAACACAGCTAAAAAGGATAAAATGCACGCACGCGTGCTTCCACACTTACACTGTTCGAAAAATAACAGAAAACAACAGAATTTTAAAAAAACTTGCACACTAAATCATCTATTCCAACACCTCCCCTTCAAGATGAGCCAGTGGAGAACACGCTCATCTTGGACAGTAGAAGGCGTGCGTGAGCAGCAGGCAGCACCTTTGTAAACACATCAGCAAGTTGCAGCTTAGTGGAAACATGCATAGGAAGAACAAAACCGTCCTTGTATTTGTCACGCACAAAGTGACAATCAATCTCTAGGTGTTTGGTGCGCTCGTGAAACACCGGATTGGCAGAAATGTGAATAGCAGCTTTGTTGTCACACCAAAGAGGAATGGGATAAGGCACCTTGATAGAGAAATCAACCAAGATATAGGTGATCCATTGCAGTTCAGACACGGTTGTGCTCATGGCACGGTATTCGGCTTCAGCCGAAGAACGGGAAACAGTTTGTTGTTTTTTTGTTTTCCAAGAGACCAAGCTTCCTCCTAAGAAGATACAATATCCAGTAACCGAGCGCCGTGTGTCTTTGCAAGAGGCCCAATCGGCATCACAGTAGGCAGAGAGAGAGAATGAGCCATCCTGTGGGAAGAAAAGGCCATGATCTGTGGTTCCCTTCAAATATTTGAGGATATGCAAGGCTGCATTCCAGTGAGAAGAACATGGAGCATTGACAAACTCACTTAACTGTTGAACTCCATAGGTAATATCTGGCCTAGTGAGGTTGAGGTAGAGCAACCTACCTATGACCCTTCTGTATAACTCAGGTTCAGCCATAGGTGCACCATCTCCTGAGTGAAGTTTCAACCCACAAGGTAAGGGTGTGGAAACTACTGCACAATCCAGCATGTGTACATCATCCAGCATGTCAAGTATATATTTCCTTTGGCATAAAGTAGTCCCTCCTTTAGTTCTGAGTACCTCCACACCCAAGAAATATTTTGCAGCCCCCAAATCTTTAATGGTAATTCTCTGTCAAGGAAGTCCTTTAGCTCAGCCACTAATGTTTCATCATTGCTTGTAAGCAGTACATCATCAACATAGATGAGAATAGCCATGAACTTGTTGTCCTTCTTAAGAGTGAATAGGCAGTGGTCATGACAAGACTGAACTAAGCCAAAAAGAGAGATCTTATGAGTAAGTTCCTTATTCCACTCCCTTGAAGCTTGCTTGAGCCCATAAAGACTTTTCTTGAGTTTACAAACCTCCCTAGTTTTGGCTTTGGAATATCCCTGAGGTGGCATCATGTATACTTCCTCACTTAGGTTGCCATGTAAGAAGGCATTATTCACATCTACTTGATGTAGGTTCTAGTTGTGCATAGTGGCTATGGCTATAAAAATTCTCACAGTAACTAACTTGGCCACAGGAGAGAAGATGTCAAAGAAATCAACTCCCTCCTGCTGATTGTAACCTTTAGCACTAGTCTGGCTTTAAATCTTTCAACTGAACCATCACTATGCCTTTTTATTTTGTAAACCCATTTTGACCCAATGGCCTTTTTCCTTTGGGCAGTGATGTGAGTTCCTATGTGTTATTGTGCTCTAGAGCTTGTAACTCTTGTTCCATTGCTTTGACCCAGGCTGGATTTGTCTTTGCTTGCCCATAGTAAGTAGGTTCTTTTTCAAGAAAAACATTTGCCATGAATAGATCAATGTCAACAGGGGGAGGACAATGAAGTGCTTGTGAGACTGTGACAGTCATAATCCTTTTGCCAGCAAGGTGGGTTTCTCTGCCTTGAACTCCTTCTAGGCTCAGGTTCAACAATGGTAGGTAAGGACACACTAGTATCTCCATGGCTGTCAAGGTCAGTGTTTTCTTCTACAACATCATCCATCACTTGTGGTAGCACTATCTTCCTGCTGTCTCCACATTATTGAAAGGGAAAGGTGTCCTCCAGAAATACCACATCCTTAGCTGTTATTAACTCATTAACATCCAAGCTGTATAGTTGATAGGCTTTCTTTCCTGTCACATATCCAATGAATATACATTTAGTCCCTCTATGATCAAACTTGTTCTTGTGAGGTTGCACATTTGCTGCATATGCAAGGCAACCAAAGGGTTTCATCCTGTCATATTTTGGTGGTTTATGGTATATTCTTTCATAGGGTGTTTCCCAATCAAGCAGAGAGGAGGGAACTCTGTTAATCACATATGCAGCTGTTAAAATAGCATAAGGCCAAAACTTGATGGGTAAGTTGGCCTGGAAAAGCAAAGATCTCCCAACTTCTAGCAGATGCCTATGTTTCCTTTCTACTACACCATTTTGCTGTGGTGTGTAGGCACAAGTTGTCTCATGCAATATCCCCTTTGATCTCAGAAAGTCAAGTAGCTCACTGTTGACAAATTCTCTCCCATTATCAGATCTGATCTTTTTTACCTTCATTTGAAACTGTGTTTTTGTCATGATCACAAATTCCTTCACAAATCCAGCAGCTTGTGATTTATGCTTCAAGAGAATTACCCAGGTAGCTCTACTATAGTCATCAACAATGGTAAGAAAGTAGAGAGTGTCAGTCATGGATTCTTCCTTACATGGACCCCACACATCTAAATGCAGTAGCTCAAAGCACTTGGTGGTCTGTATTGTACTTCTTGTAAAAGGCAGTCTGTGTTGTTTAGCTTTGTAACACACCTCACATGAGTGCAGCTCCTTTTCAGTTTGACCATTGCATTTGTTTTGTAGGAATGAGAGGTGTTTCAAATTGGTGAATGGAGCATGTCCTAAGTTCATGTGCCAATTCACCAAAGATAGGTTGCAATTTTCTATCTTCTTAGTCACACCCTTTGCTCTACAGTAAACATATAGGTTTCCAGTTAGTTTACCATATCCATAGATTTGCTGTGTTTGTTGATTTTCTAGATAACACTGATTTCCAGTAAACACCCATCTCAGCTTATTTTTGTCACATAACTGCATAACTGAGAGTAGATTGTACCTGAATGATGGTACTAACCAAGGTTTTAAATAGCGGGCTAAAACGTTTATGACACTGTAGCTATAGCGGAGCTATAGCGGAGATTTAGCGAGATTTAGCGGCTAAATTGCACATGAATACAAATAGCGGAACGCTGCCAAAAAAAGTTATTTCTCAAATAGCGGCAACTTTAGCGAGCTATTTATTTCCTTGGTACTAACAGAACATCTTGCAGGGTAATATTCTCATCCAATTGCACCTCTCCCTTGTACTGCACATTCTTCAAAGATCCATCTGGCAGGCATATAACCACTGGTTCTCTCAGTGTTTCAATGTTTTGCATCTGGTTCTCATTTTTGCATATGTGTTTACTTGCTCCACTGTCCACAATCCATTCATCTTGCATTGTGCCACTCATTGCAGAGAGGGCAAAGTGAACCTTGTTATTGTCCTCCTGCTCCTTAAAACTCACAAATTGAGCATAGTTCACCTTAGCTTCTGATTCTTCTTTGTTTTTGATGTATTTTGTGAGTTCCTGCAGTTGCTGTATTACTGAGTTCAGATCTTGTGTGGTGCCTTGCTTCTTTTCTTCCCTTGCTGAGTTGTATTTGCTATCAAAATCACACACCTCAGCTGCATTTGCATAACTTATGTTCTGTTGCCCCTTTATTTCCTTGAACCAATCAGGAACTCCATGTATTTTGAAACATGTTGTGACATTGTGTCCCTTCATGCCACATTTATCGTAAATAAGCTTAGCTTTCTCCTCCTTGCTCATTCTCTGAGGTGCTCTACCTCTATTTCCACTGGATTCCCAGTTTTTGCCTGGAAAACTTCCTCTTCCATAACTTGTCTTTGCCACCATGGCTATGTTTTCCATTTTTCCTCCATATTCGTTTTGCACTCCCTTCTGTCTCTCAGCTATCAACATCATAGAGTAGGCCTTGTTCACTGTTGGAAGAGGATCCATTAGCATGATCTGATTTTTCACATTGTCATACACCTCACTAAGCCCCATCAAAAACTGAATTAGCTTAGTCTCTGATTCATGCTGTGCCATAATTTTCCCTTTCTCACAATTACAGACTTGAAGAGGCATTAAACAGGCATACTCGTCCCAGAGTCTCTTGAGTTTATTGAAGTACTCCATGACCGTGTTATTGCCTTGACTCAGATTACAGATGTCTCTTTGAACCTTATACTTCATTGGTCCATTATTTTCACCAAAACATTGGCATATATCCTCCCACAGCTCCTTAGCAGTATCCGCATTTAAGAGCGATTCAGCTATCTCCTTCGAAAGCGAGTTCAAAATCCATGACAAAGCCATGGAATCGACCTTTTTCCAAACCACATACTCATCATCATCAATATCAGGCATAATCACCTCACCATTCACAAATCCGAGCTTAGTTTTAGCTCTCAAAGCAATAATCATTGACCTTTTCCACGATAGATAGTTATTACCAAGTAAGAGGATTTGTAACGAGCATCATACCAGGATTATCGGAACCGTGAAGTGAAAAGGGATCTTGTGCCCCTGCAGAATCGCGAAGCGCCATGATTGAGTAACGATTGAGCTCGATCTACTGTGTGAGAAGCTCGATTTAAGCGAAAACGATGATCTCCAAGCTCGCCCGCTCTGGTACCATGTAGAATTCTAAGAAATCATTCGAAAGAAAAGGAAATCGCCATAGCTGAGCTTAATTTTCTGTTATGCATGAAAATGGGGAAAAACTGAGCATTTAATATGATCATGCAAGTACAATACGTCGTCATTTTCTCATACCCTCGCACACACTTAAAACGACGACGTTCTTACTTATTAAAACGCAGCTAAAAAGGATAAAACGCACGCACGCGTGCTTCCACACTTACACTGTTCGAAAAATAACAGAAAACAACAGAATTTTAAAAAAACTTGCACACTAAATCATCTATTCCAACAAAAAACAACAAGAATTTTTGTTCCAAATGCTCAATAAAATGAATGAGCCAATGGATCGACAGCACAACTGATTCATCAAATCATATAATCTCCAATGCATCAAATTATCTTGAGAATTTATTGATAGTTGGCGATTACTTCTGCTATAATGGAACTTTATAATGGAACTTTTAAACTACCGAACTTTCAAACTTTTAGTTGTAGGTTCCACTTAAATGAGCAAAAGTAACATTTTGCTCAAGTGTCTACAGTATTTGTTTTGTGTTCATGCACATGAAATAAGAACCGAATACTTTTGCTAAATAGCAGTGTCTTATGGGATAATCACTTCTTCCTGCACGTCGGGTTGCACCATAAGTCACTACTCTCTACTTTGATATGTGTACAACGCAACGCAAACATTTGCCTTCTCTCATCAACTCAAATGCCTTATTTATATCTTAAAACTCCAGATTGTGAGTAATATAGCCGTCAATTTCAATTTCCTGCGGATACAAATTATAACAAGGTCAGCCACAGGCCTACAAGTGTTTCCTTGATCAGATAGATATCCAACCGATTGCCCTCTTGATGTAAAAATATGTATATAATCAGCTCCCTGAGTTCAAATAGTCATCATTAATTACATGGTTATAATTATGTACTTACCTTCTTTAGGTACTTATCGACCAGTGAAGGAAGATCGGATTTTGGCTTCCATCCACCAAAGAGAGATCCTGTTAGCGTTCTTCCAGTGAGAAAGAGTCCATAGTGAGCTGCTATCTCTGGCCTCTCTTTAGGCACGCCAAGGGTCACCGTCAAACCCCATCCCTGATTACACACGAGACACACAAGTCAGTTTTCGCTCAAAATTCCAAAGAATTATGCGAGTCAACGGGGAATAAATTCTTACAGTGCAGCAAGACTGTAAAGCAGTGGTAACCATTCCAGTATCTCCAACACACTCGAATGCATAGTCCGCCCCTCCATCAGTAATATGGTTAATAACCTGCAAACGGGATTCAAACACGCAAAACTTAGATTTACAGTTAGAAAGCATAAGATCAGGAATTTGTGTGAAAACTTACTCAATTAATGGAATTCCAGTGGTGCAGGGAAATTTAACAACACAATATATCACAGATACCACATAAATTAAATGAGAAAAATAAACCTGATGAATTGGTTGGTCGTGATCATTTGGGTTCAGAAAGTCTGTTACTCCAAAAGCCATTGCTGTATCATCAACAACACATAAAACGACAGTCCCCAGAAGATCTTCTATGGCATTACATGTAATGTTACTTGTGAATACCACAACCACAAAATTCCATTACCTTTTACACTCTTCTCAGGATTTGTGTCGACACCAATTATTCGGGATGCCCCCCTCAGTTTAGCACCTTGTGCAACCTAGACAAACACGAAGAGCAAATTTCAAGCACTCTTGATTTGTGGAAGTTAGCGATTGTAAAATGTAAATCTCGATAAGTCTGGCACAAAGCCATGAACTCACAGAAAGGCCTACAGTTCCCAGACCAAAAACAACAACTGTCGATCCTTGTGAGATATTTGCAACCTTCCAAGCTGCACCCAGACCTAGTTGTGAAGCAAAATAAGGAAGCTTTTTTATTTCCACATCAAAACTGGACCACAACAAATGCAAGTGATGCTCTACAGCCTGAAAACTTGATTTTTTTTTTTTTCTTCCCCTAAAGTTTTATATTTTCCATTGTTATAGAAGGAGCCCTACATCTAAGCCAAGAAAGAAAGAAAGACATGGAAACAGTACTAATTGAGGATGAGGCCGAGACCATCGTCAAACTTACTTTATACCATCAGCATGGGAATAATAATAATAAAGATAAAGCACCTGCTGCAACTCCACAACTGAGAAGGCATATTTTCTCCAAAGGTGCAGTGGGGCTGATGTTGACAGCACATCCAGAGTGCACAACCGTGTACTCGCTGAAACTCGAAACGGCACAATAGTGATAGACGGGCTTTCCCTTGATCGAGAAACGTGTCCTCTTGTCACTGTGCATTACACCTTGGCGTTCGAGCCCTAGCACTTGACAAATGTTGCTTTTACCCGAAACACATTGCCTGCAACTCATACACTCTCCAGTAAACAAAGTCAGCACGTGGTCTCCCTCTCTGAATTCGGTTACTCCTTGGCCCACGCTCTCGACAATCCTGCAGGTATGCATCTACAAGTTTAGGAAGGCATTTTGCTTTTCCAGAATTCATCAATTTTCTAATTAAATGCCACGTAAAGATCCATCCAGATCCTTCGAACTCGATATAAATGCATAACATATAAGTTATAGAAAGTCTATATTTTATTATTTAGGCTAGCAGGAAGGAGGAGAAGAAAATTCACCCTGATGCCTCATGGCCGAAAATTCGAGGGAAAAGTTGTGGTGGTGCCTGCAGAGACGAAATGGATGCCGAAAGTGTCATAATTCCAAAAACCCAGTTATTATCAATTAGAAAGAAGGCGCATATCTCTAAGCCAAAATCGTCTGCTTCTCAGCAATTGACCGAAAAAGTGCCACAGCTCTTTCTTAGGTGAGCGATATCCGTTGGAAGAAAGAAGCTAATAGAGTCGTAGAAGATCCCGAAAGAGGCGAATTGCCAGGAAGTTTATCAAAGCCGATCCTTGCTGATACCCCATTTAATTTCGTTTATGTATATTGTCAACGGATTTCAAATGACGCAAGCAATCAAAATAATCATCACCATAGATGGAATAGATATGAGTAGCAGCAAGATGAAAAAAAATTGAAAGAGAGAGAGGGAGGAACCTGAGAGAGCCAAGCGGAGAGGTCACTGCGGCAAAGAGAAGTGGAGACGACTTGAATGCGGATCTCCATGGGCTGAGGAGGGCTGAGCTCCACCTCTTCAATCGACAGTGGCTCGCCGGCAGCCCACGCCACCGCCGCCCTGCACTTGATCACACCGGTCGACGACATTTTTTTGCTCCGGTGGTGGTTGCTTGCTTGAGGCCAGATACACTCTACTCCAACTACCAAACTAACCCACTCACATTTGAAATGGACGAGGACTTTTTCGTGGTAGGTGTGAATATTTTTACTTGCCAAAACTCCATTTACCGTCTTCATATAGGTAAAACTACAGTAAAAAATAACTATTATATTAGGAATAACACATTTTTTATGTCATATTTCTTAAGAACAATAAAAATATTATTCATGTCAATGAATATAATTTTTATAATGAGTACAACTCTGCTTTTACAATAAAAAATTATTTATCTTGTTCTTTGTATGCTCTGTTCTAAAAGCCGGCCTAGGTGTCCACCTAGGCGCTACCTGGCCGCCTCCAATTTGCATAAATCGGTTGAAAAAATCGACAAGGCGGCTAGGCGGACATAGGCGCTCCTAGGCGGACTCGGCAGAAATTTTTCAATTTTTTTATTTTTTAAATACTAATTACATTATTTTGTTATCATCTTCTATTTATAATATACTAATATTATTATTGGACTTAAGTGTCTTGATTTACTATAAGTTGAGATTGTTTTATTTTGTAGGTAGTGAAAATAAATTAAAAATAAGGTATTTAATCTTAATTTCTAAGCCCCACCTAAGCATCAACTCAGCCCCGCCTAAGCTGTCTAGGCGTTGACCGAGCGTCTAATGTCGCCTAGCTACTTCTATAACACTGCTTGTATGATAATTTATATTGTCGACCACGTCTATGTTAATAATTTTTGTTCAATCTAATATCACAAGTTCACAACCCACTTTTCTGTACGGAATATTTCAATTCAATACATGGTAAATATACAAAATAATATTGGCGGCTTCCATAATATTAATTGAAACTATAAGGTTCAATATACAAGAAGTTACATTATTAATTGAAACTAGACTCAAGACTAAATCTAGTGAGTAAGGTGTCTAATTCTGGCATTACAGCTTCATACTGTTGTAGGGATTGATTGTGTCCCCTCTTCAAGAACTTGAAGGGCGCGCCTAAAAAGATAATTGTACCGCAACACGGAATTATCACCATCAGCATCACCAAATCCAATGTCTAAGAGAAAGTTGAGCTTGTAATCACTATTCCAACGAGGCAGAATGTATTGTAATTAAGAATAGTCAAGGCATGCCTGCACAAATAGCCTTTGAAATTGAACAAACCACAAATGCAGCTAACTTCTGCTCTGGTCGACTCAAATAGAACTTCATAATGTCTGACTTCCTTCTCATTTCCTCCAGTTTCTATTCGCTCTTCCACGACAAATGTTGTTACTGGGTCATTATTAGTTGCTCAGCTTTGTGTTGAAGCAAAAACACATACCTTCAACTTCAATTTGACATTTCTTGAACATTTTCCTTGTGTAAACCTTAGACAGCTGCAGCTCAAATTTTGATTTTGTTTTCAACTCAAAGTTTGAATTTCTTGACTCATAATCTTCCTGGGCTTCTTTCATTTGGTTTCTTTGTAGGGCCAGGTCATACATGTCAAGGAATTCTTTCAAAGATGGGGGTATTGGGAGCATACCCCCAAAAGACTGTGTCTTTTAAATATACGGGTCCCCATCTTTGCCGATCTTCACACAATAACTGGAGCCATTTATTCTCCCCCATGATTAATCATCTCCCCACAGAGTTTCTCAAGCTCAGATATCTTCAAGGCATCATAAACTGCTTTATGCAGTTGCCGCTGTATTTCCTCAAACCCGACCATTCCACCCATTTTTCCAGGAACACGATCCATTATATAAGAGACACAATAACAGTGATGATCCAGTGGGAATACCTCGGAGACTGCCATCACCAGCGGTTTGGACTGGTTGGTAACAATAACTTGCGGATGACGACCCAGCATACATGTAAGCCACGCCCTAAGCATCCAAATGAAATACTCGGCCGACTCGTGTCCCAGAAAGCCGCACCCCAACAGAATAGATTGCCCGTGGTGGTTTACCCGCACAAACGAAACCAATGGTATCTCGTATTTGTTCGTCAAACTTGTTGTGTCAATCATGATTGTGTCGCAGAAGTAGTTGTATGCAATCCTAGACCTAGCATCAGCCCACAAAACATTCCTCAAGTGCCCCTCTTCATCAAGATCCAACAGATAAAAGAAATTTGGATTCGTCGCTTCATACGACAAAAGAAATTATAAACTGCATTTGCATCCCCTTCTTTGAGGTTCAGATGCTTTGTTCCATCAACCGGATTTCAATCATCGGTCTTAGATTGTCCATTACACATGGCATCTGCAACAGCTGTTGTGTACAACCTGATCGTGTGTACTTCTTGTAAGAAATTTAACGTGTATATCCATAACTATTAGGCGGAATTGAATAAACCCTAAGCATGTAATTCTATCAATTCATAGAACATAAATCTTTGCATAAATTAAATTGCACATAAAACTTACAAGAACACAGCTATAGTCTTTCCCTGTTCATCTATGATGTTGATCTTTCTCCAATCTCCAATCCTCTTCCTCCAATCTCCAATGATGAATTTGTCTTTCCCTATGAATTGTTTCTCTCTCCCACGTCTCTCGTCTTTCCATAAAGCCCTTGATGTTGAGAACTTTATTTCGTATGAGATGAGAGAGAGGGGTACGTAGTATATATAGGAGGAGGAGACTTAGAATCCTAATCATACCACCATTCCCCATGTTCTAAGGTAACTTAATGTCCAAGTTAAACATCACACATTGGA
>CACSLK010016728.1:5780907-5795067 GCA_902706635.1 Striga hermonthica
GCTAGGGACTTAACCTAGAGTCAGTTGTAGTTGCTTCTTCGGTTTAGTCGGTTCTCCGGGGGAGGGTCTTTTAGTTTTCTACTTCCAGTTTTGTTTTGTAGGTTGTCCTTTTATTTTGCTCAGTGTGTTTGTTCGTTTTTGTTTCGGAGATGAATACGGGCTAGGCATTGTGCAGTGGCTTCGTTTTTCATTTTCCTTTATTTTCGTTTGTGGAGTTCTCTAGGCCGCCATGTGCATGTCCTCTCAGTCTTTAATTCCGGTTTGTTTTTAGGGTGTTTTTGGTTTGGGCCGTTGGCTCCTGTCTCATTACCCTGTTGGGGTCTTAGAATTACCTTGTTGGGGTCTTGTAATCTGTTCATTTTGCACTTTTGTACTTTTATATATTACCTCTATCGTTCCGGTAAAAAAAAAAAGGAAATATATTAAATTTAATAATTTTTTTTGTCATGTACATAATTGATGGCATATACACTGTGACTATTATGATATTAATTGGGTCTGACTGATGTGGTTTTGTATGCGGGTAAATCATTTTTTTAAATAATAATAAAAAAATAAGTACTAATTATTTTTTTTATCATATTTGTAGGAACTGATTAAAGTTGGAGGACATTTATTTATTGTTTGTGATTTTCTTGATACTAGTACAAATCTCGTGCGATACACGGGTAGAAAATATTTATTACTTTTTATAAATAAATGTTCGTTATATAGTATTTATAATTTAAAATATAGAATCAATATGTAATACAAATTATTTATATTAATCTATTGAAAGTGTTATATGAAATTTGAATTGTGTAAAATTACATAAAACATGCATATTTGATGTACGCAACCCGTGCGGTGCTTATAATTGAATATAAATTACATTTTAATTATTTTAATATGTGTCATTTTAATGAAAATTGATTTGACTACAATGTAATTTCATAAAATAAAAATTTTTGGGAAAATTTTATCATATCTGTAAATCTTTGTGAATAATAAGTATAATTATAAAACTTATATTGTTTCATTAATTTAAAGTAATTTGTTTTTTGTATAAACTATCCAAATCAACAAAATTTAAGTAGTTGAGTAATTTATTAAAATATAAATAATTGACTATTCCATTTACGTTCAAGTTAATATTGACCAATAAGTTATGAATAATTACTTATTTGACTTTTAAATTTGAGACCCAAATTTTGACAACACAATAAATTCTCTTACATGTATATTATATATATATATATATATATATATGTTATCTCACAATTTTCTAGATTTGTTGTCGCTTACCTTATTGTTCAAATTTATCAACTCATTCTCTAAAATTAAATTATAAATTTTAAACTTTATTAATCAATATTTGTTCAAGAATTTTTTGATTTTCAAGAGGAATACATACCAATTTGTCTAATTATCTTTAATATATTATGCCAAATTATTATGGGAATATGCTAAAATTTGAGAATCATATCACCTTGATATTATAACAAATCAATCTAACATTTGAATTTCATACCCCATAACAAATAAAATTCATATCATTTAATCCCGATATTTCGTACCAAAATAAAATCGCACACTTTATACCATATATTCATACATTTATTAATAACACATTTCCTAACCCAAAAAATAAAAATAAAAAAATATGGTCGTTGGATCTCTTAAATAAAATCGTCCACTTTATACAAAAATCAGATTTATTATTTTTGACAACTTTGTACAATAATTTGATATTAATTAATTTCTAGGCATAATTAATAACTAACGCATTTCCATTTGTTTGTAATTTGAAAAAGTGTAAGTTAATATTGAATTTGGGCACGACAAATAGAGATGAAAAAAAAGAGTTAAATATTTTACAATAATTTTAATGATAATAAATTTTGAGAAAATATAAGAATTAAATTGATCTAATATTAAAATGGTAAATATTAATTGGATGACCACTATCCGTTTACGAATTATATATGTTATTATTGAATGTGTTGCATAATTGTGTTTAAAATTTGTTAAAGATAATTTTTATTATTAACTATGTTGCGTAATTTTTTTATTTCTAAGTTTGTTAATGAGATTGTGGCATAGATAGTGATATAGGATATTATACTCACAAGGCTAAACCGGTCTATTGACCGGTCGAGGATGTCGTACCATGAGGAAGTCGAGGAAATCGAGCAGTTAACCAGTCGACCAACTAAGCAGTCGACCAACCTATCCTTCGACCAGATGAACGGTCGAGTAGTCCAGTCGACCTCGATCGGTCGACCACTTTGCGGGCTTAACACTGCATAGATCGGCCTAGTCTACTTTCTCATACCATCTTACCTTGTAGTACATGAATTAGGCTAGGCCCTTGCTCGGAGTGGGGCAGCATCCGCAGCTTGTTTTAAACTAACTTCCGTGTACTAGCTAAAGCGTTACGTATGTCTGGTGGAGATCATATTCACTCCGGTACTGTAGTAGGTAAACTTGAAGGAGAAAGCGCGCGTGAGAGAGCCTCTAACGGAATTTCAGAAGAATATTCATCCCATGTGCATGAGGACACGTGTCGAGAACCTATTGGGTGATAGCGACAACCACCTCTGACAGCTCCCAACGCCTCGCGCCACCTCTGACATACGCGCTGTGTGTCAGAGTACGGACGGGCAGTTTGGGCAGCCAGCTCACCTTATCCGGGCAGCTATTAGGGCAAGTATCTCACCCCTATATAAAGAGGGTGAGCCTTTCTCCCTTAACACGATTTTTTCCATTATTCACTTCAGTATACTCATACACATACTGACTTAAGAATCGGAGGCTCTTCACTGGACACAACTCCCGGTGTTAGAGTTATTTGCAGGTTTCTGACGTTCTACCGACGAGGAAAAGAATCGATCTATCCCAAATCGGACCAGGGCGTTCACACTTGCATTAGATAGAGTGAATAGTGTATTTTAAAAAATAATTTGTATCTACTCAAAATTCAAATAAAATAATATTTATCTAAAATATTTGCATAATTTGAATGGTAACAGCGTACATTAATTACATTAATTTTTTTAATTTGAATTTTAGCTGCCATTTTTGAAAAATATTTTAAAAAAGTTACTACCAAAGGGCAAAATGGAAGTTGTAGGCAGAATTTTAATCACTATTTAATCCATCATATTTGTCTGACTTTTGAAAGTTCATTTTTCTAAAATGATAAAATCAAACCACATCAAATATTTTTAGTAATTATCACGGAAATAAATAATCGTGCAACTATCCCAACACTTTTGGTTATGATATAGAATCCTACATCAAGTTTTTGGATAAAAATAGAAAAGGAAATCCGACCCAAAACTTTTCAAATTTGCCAAAAAAAATCAAAGTATAATAACATGCGACAATTGCGAATTTTTTTTTTAAAAAAAAAGTTACTCTTTTTAGTTATTTTTTTGGCGGATTTCACCTTATTTTTCAGTTACAATTTTAAGATTATTTGGGTTGCCTCTTTATATTTTAATAGATAAAAATAAATTGTTTTATTCAAGTAAATAGGAAAGTTCTAACATTATTGTTAATACCCAATTTTGGCCTCGCCTATTAAAATATTACACGTGGATATAGATTATATTAATTATTTTATATTTTAGGGCCCAAAAATAATACCGCTTGTAATAATAACGGGCCCACCAAAAACATATATATATATACCCCCGCGCAAGGCCTGCATCCGGCCCGCGCTCGAACCCTCATCCCTCACAGACTTTGGCCCGTGAGAGCCCGCGAGCGGCCCACTTTCCAGCTGCCCTCCTCAGCCCATGGTGCGGCCCAACGAGAATTTTTCGCGGCCCAAAGCGATCCAGCAAGCTTGGAAGCGGCCCAGTATCGTCCATTGCAGCCCACTTAGCACCTAAACACCCCCCTAGCGCAACCCATATGGTCCGAGAGGGATCCAGGAGCCATGGTGAGCCCACGACAAGCCCGAAATAATACAACATGAACAATAAGGTAATTTGAGATAGTATTCTCATTACGGAGGAACCCACGGGATGAGGCAAATCTTGACAAATTATTGAGACAAATGTTTGAGTGTCGAGGACAAAATGAGCGAGCGCGAATCTATCAATGTGAGATGACAATGGAGGTTAAGTTTTGATGATGCTAATCACCGATGGCAATCTTGGAGACAGAAATGAAGTTTCTTTTGGTAAGGTTGGATAATTACCAGGGGTATTCTCGACTTTAAGGTACACAATTAATCTCAACTCTCGACATCTGTTTTGGTCGACATGATTTATCAACGCATTGAATTTCTTAGCACTCTTTCTAGGAGAAATGTGCACCATTCGAATATATTGTGGAGAAACGATTTTGAGATCGTGACTTACATGGATATGTTTCGAATCATTGTGTGGATGATTGACAAAATGCAGAAAAGTGGTATATGCGAAACCTTGAACAAAAATCTAGCATGACGAAGACCTTCGGGCTGGCCAGTCTCGACTCTCCAAGACTAAGGAACTTGGTAGTAGGATGAACTTTGAATTTTCACTTGCTATGTTCGTTTGATGATTGTAGGTTTATGCGGAGTATGCTTTGTCGAATTATTTATTGAACTCTTGGTTTTGTGAAATTCTGGTCTATCGTATATTCGAGTGAATATTTATATCCTTTATTATCGGGATAAATAGCTTAATTATGGATTATGGTGTGATATAGTAACACGTGGATATGTTTGATCGTTCTGATGCATCTACTGCCATTATTGTTATTAGAATCATAAATTGAATGATATGAATAGACTACGACTCATGAACTTTTCTTGATATTTGCTGAGGAAAACACATGAACAAGTGTACTGATATTTAGATACAACATGGACTGCTTTGTTGAAATAAGGAATGGATAGCATGGAATAACTGAGTGGATTCTCGACAAAGCTACGAAGCTTACGACTACGAAGTCGATTTAAACAACTATGAAGTTGTATCTCGAGTGGAATCTCGACTAAGCTACGAAGCTTACGACTATGAAGTCGATTTAAACAACTATGAAGTTGTATCTTGAGTGGAATCTCAACTAAGCTATGAAGCTTGAGACTACAAAGTCGACTTAAACAACTACGAAGTTGTATCTCGAGTGGAATCTCGACTAAGCTACGAAGCTTACGACTACGAAGTCAACTTAAACAACTACGAAGTTGTATCTCGAGTGAAATCTCGACTAAGCTACGAAGCTTACGACTACGAAGTCGACTTAAACAACTACGAAGTTGTATCTCGACTAAGCTACGAAGCTTACGACTACGAAGTCGATTTAAACAACTACGAAGTTGTATCTCGAGTGGAATCTCGACTAATCTATGAAGCTTACGACTACGAAGTCGACTTAAACAACTACGAAGTTGTATCTCGAGTGGAATCTCGACTAAGCTACGAAGCTTACGACTACGAAGTCGATTTAAACAACTACTAAGTTATATCTTGAGTGGAATCTCGACTAAGCTACGAAGCTTACGACTACGAAGTCGATTTAAAAAACTACAAAGTTGTATCTCGAGTGGAATCTCGACTAAGCTACAAAGCTTACGACTATGAAGTCGACTTAAACAACTACGAAGTTGTATCTCGAGTGGAATCTCGACTAGGCTACGAAGCTTACGACTACGAAGTCGATTTAAACAACTACGAAATTGTATCTCGAGTGGAATCTCGACTAATCTACGAAGTCGATTTAAATAACTACGAAGTTGTATCTCGAGTGGAATCTTGACTAAGCTACGAAGCTTACAACTACGAAGTTGATTTTCAAATAGTCCATTATAACACGAGTGGATTCTCGAAAAGGCTACGAGGCCTACGACTATGAAGTCGATATAAAAAACTTCGAAGTTGTGTTTCTCGAGTAGATTCTCGAGAAGGCTACGAAGCCTACAACTATGAAGTCAATTTATTGACAACGGTAAAGTTGAATATATTGTGAAGTTGCATATTTTAAATGGACTCTAAAAGAAAAAAAAAATTGGCTCAAGACTAACTACGGACAAGTCAAACTATTGTTATAATACTAGTCATATCGACAAAACGAACGTCAGTGCTCTTCTTCGACCAGCTCGCACGACGGATTGGGGAAAAGACGAGTTGAAAAACTTTTGTTTATCAGCTATAAAGCTGCTAAAATCGTTGCTCGACTTCGACCAGCTCGCACGACGGGTTGAGGAGAAGACGAGTTGAAAAACTTTCGTTTAATTTTGTCGAAATTCTTTTTCGACTTCGACATGCGGCAGGTTGAGGTGCTCGAACTGATCGAAGAAGACAAACCCACCATGACTAAGGCCTCCGGGCTAGGTGGTCCGCCACGATTAAGGCCTCCGGGCTGGCTGGTCGAAGAAGACAAACCCACCATGACTAAGACCTTCGGGCTGGGTGGTCCACCATGATTAAGGCCTCCGGGCTGGGTGGTCGAAGAAGACAAACCCACCATGACTAAGGCCTCCGAGCTGGGTGGTCCGCCATGATTAAGGCCTCCAGGCTGGGTGGTTGAAGAAGACAAATCCACCATGACTAAGGCCTCCGAGCTGGGTGGTCCACCATGATTAAAACCCATCGAGCGAAGATGGTCGTATGTGTCGACCACCCCTCCGAGGGTGGGCATGCGTTCGAGGAAAAACCCATCGAGCGAAGATGGTCATATGTGTCGACCACCCCTCCGAGGGTGGACAAGCGTTCGAACCTAGATTATCATATTTTGTTGTGCTCGATGTATTTATATTCAAACCTCGAAAGTGGGTCGAGTATATTCGTTACTGCTCGAGTAGGTTGATGTTGATTCTTGCTTGATTTTGTTGAAATTGTTCTTCGACCTCGGTGGAAGTTCGAGTATATTCATTATTGCTTGAGCTGGTCGATGATTTGAATTTGAACTTGATTTTGTCGAAATTGTATTTCGATGTCGATGGAAGGTCGAGTATATTCATTATTGCTTGAGCAGGTCAATGATTTGAATTTGAACTTGATTTTGTCGAAATTGTATTTCGGCCTCGGTGGAAGGTCGAGTATATTCATTATTGCTTGAGCAGGTCGATGATTTGAATGAACTTGATTTTGTCGAAATTGTATTTTGACCTCGGTGGAAGGTCAAGTATATTCATTATTGCTTGAGCAGGTTGATGGTTTGAATTTGAGCTTGATTTCGTCGAAATTGTATTTCAACATCGGTGGAAGGTCGAGTATATTCATTATTGCTTGAGCAGGTTGATGATTTGAATTTGAACTTGACTTTGTCAAAATTGTATTTCGACCTCGGTGGAAGGTCGAGTATATTCATTATTACTTGAGCAGGTTGATGATTTGAATTTGAGCTTGATTTCGTCGAAATTGTATTTCGACATCGGTGGAAGGTCGAGTATATTCATTATTGCTTGAGCAGGTTGATGATTTGAATTTGAACTTGACTTTGTTGAAATTGTATTTCGACCTCGGTGGAAGGTCGAGTATATTCATTATTGCCCGAGTATGTTCACTTGATTATTCATTACTGCTCGAGCAGGTTGTTGTTGATTCTGGTTTGTCGAATTTATTTTTTGACCTCAGTGGCAGGTCGAGGATACTCCTTATTGCTTGAGAAGGTTGATTGCTTTTCACTTGGTGATGTATTATTGAATTTATTTTTCAACCTCGGGGGCAGGTTGGGTGTATTTATTATTGCTTGAGCAAGTTGACGTTTTTATTTGACTTTGTTTTGTCAAATGCGATTTTTCGACAAGAGAGAGGAGTCAGGACTTTCAGTCTTCGAGAGGATACACAACAGGCTTGAATTTCAAATCTTGAACTAAGGGGCGACATGATGAGGTAACCGGAAAGGTTTATTATTAATTACAAAGTAGAATGTGTAAGTTCAAATTTTCAAATTCAAGACATTGGGAAATCAGGCATATGGTTTTCGACTTCAGTCTCGGTTTTCGACTTTAATGGTGGATCACTCGACTTCGACCTCAGTGGTCATTCAATTTGCGGCCTCCGATCTCAGGGTCATTCGATGTTTGACCTCAACAACAGATCAGTTAGTTTTCGACCTCAGCGGTCTCTCGATTACTCGGTTTTTTATTTTTGACCTCAACGATCTCTCGACTCTCGGTTCCAGACTTTCAACCTCAATTGTCTCTCGATTCTCAACAGTATCTCGACTCTCTTTCCTGACTTTCGACCTCAGCGGTCTCTCGATTCTCGACTTTTGACTTCATCAGTGCTACTCAGTTTTCAGTTTTCAACCTCGGCAGTCTCTCGAATCTCGGTTTTCAACCTCATCGAAGATTACTCAATTTTTAGTTTTTGACCTTAGTGGTCTCTCAATTCTCGGTTTTCGACCTCAGTGGTCTATCGGTTCTTGGTTTTCAACCTCAACTGTCATTCAGTTCTTGGATTAGGTTTTTCGACCTCAATTTGGTTCTCGGCCTAGAGGTAGCATCGAGTTATTCAGTACCCAATCTCAAACACAGTGCTCAATCTCAGAGACAAATCTTTTGGCATTCGACCCCAGTTTCGGTTCTCGATCTCAGATGCAGATCTTCTGGGTTTCGACTCCAGAGGCGGGTAACTTGGATTTCAATCTCAATGATCATCCAGCTTTCGATCCTCGACCCTAGCAGAGGGTCGTGGACTTCGACCATAAGGGTCATCCGATTTTTTGTGTTCGACCCAGAAGCGGGTCACTCGATATTTGATCTTATTGGTCATCCGGCTTCCGATGCTTGACCTCAGTGGCGGGTCACTTAACTTTCGACCTCTACGACCATTCGGTGTTCAGTGTTGACTCCAGTGGCGAGTTGCTCTATTTTTCACTCTTGGATCGAATTATGCTCACTGGACCAGAGTGGGGGGACTAGATGATATAGCCACGGCTAGTACTGCCGGCTCGATCGGTAGTATCTGATATAGCATGTCGTACCCGAACGGTTTTTATGGATATATATTGAAGAATACGCCTATACATGGGCTAAGACACTTGATATAATAATATGGGCTGAGCCCAACCTAGGTCAGGCCCAACTTGGACTATAAGGTACACTCCCCCTATAAAAAAGGGGAGAAGGTACTCATTTCCTTCATTCTCTCTAAGTATTCTCTCTCTACACCCTCTATTTCTCTCTCTACATACTCACTATGCACTCTCATATGAATCCAGTACTGACTTAAGTATCGGAGGCCCAAAGTCGGGCACCCCTCCCGGGATCCCCGACTTTGGGTTCTTGCAGGTACGGTGGTCGTCCGATTTGAGGGAGCCCGGGTGATATCTTTGTCCCATCAGTTATAATAAGAAATGATATTAAAATAAAAATGATCATTAATAAATCAACATATCTATGGTAATCCGAACCTAATTATTTTTGGATTAAAATTAAATTAAAATTTATCAAAGCCTAATAACAAAACATGTAATTTTGACACATAAGATTTCGAAACATGCGAGCCTGCCACTTAGGCTCAACACGTTCTGAATTAATATATAGGGGAATATATAATGTATGTATAGGAAGCCCTAGGAGTTGAAGTTGAACAATGGACCTATGGAGCCAAAAACATGTATAAATTTTAGATATTAATACATGTATTGGTAATTATGCTTTAATCACTTAAATTTTAGATATTAATAAAAGGAAATTAATATAATTATAGATTTATTCAATGCAACAATAATGTTAAATAATATATATACATCTCCATATATTTATCTCAATATTAAACTAATATTTTTGCCCAATGTACTCTATTGTAATCTGTATTAGTAATCAAAATTAATCAACTAACAATACCATATTTAGCTTTAAGAAAATAGGTACCAAAATAATTTTCTTAATTCTCTCTTTAATAATACTTTCGGGTTCCAAAAACGGAGTTTTCCATATAAGGGAAGCAATCACATGTTAATATTATATTAGTGTGTTAAGGTTGGATGATTGGAAGAACATAAAATTGAAATAAAAGCAAAATGTAACTTATATATTATTAAACACATCCTTGTACACAACATCATTTGTTTGTTTGTTTTTTTGGTACATAGTCTATCGCATTGAATAGTAAACATATCAGGGATTGTAAAATGTCTCTCTTAATAATCTATAGCCGTATTATTTTAAAATTGTAAATTACTTATTTTAAGGAAAAGAAAAATTGTGCAAGTGTATGCAATCAATTTCAAATTTGTATTCTAAAGAATTAAACAAAACCCAAATTTTTAGGATGTTCCAGTCCGATTCTATTTTGAATTTCAAATTGATATTATTTGACTCTGTTTTATGTTTAAAAAATCCGAACTAAAGAAAGTAATAACTAAATAATAAGGAATTTTTAAATTTTCAATTTGATATTTGAAGTAAATATTCTTCACCCGGCTCCTTCAACTCGAACGGCCTCCACACCTGCAGAACCCAATGCCGGGGGTGGCCCCGACGTCGGGCCTCCAATGCCTAAGTCAGTGCTCAGCTCAAGAGAGTGAAAGTGTAGTAATGTCATGAATAGAGAATGAGAGAATGAGGTACCTTGGCCCCCTTTTATAGGGGGAGTGTACCTTTTGGGCCCAAGTTGGGCTTGACCCCTATCGTTGGGCTTAGATGTCTTAGTGGGCTTATCCTCCAATATGTATCCGCTTAATCCATAAACCGGGTCCAGTATAATATCCTATATCATCTAGTCCCCCCCACTCTGGTCGAGTAAGCATGACTCGATCTAAGAGTGAAAATTCCTCTTCGGATTGTTTCCGTCGACCTGCCACTGAGGTTACCATTTGAATAAATCCTCGGCCACCAAATAGTTATCAATCCTCCAAGTGAGCATCGAGAACCCAAATGAATACCGAATGACCACCAATATCAAAAATCGAGTGACCCACCACTGGGGTCGAACACCGAGAATCGAGAGACCGTTTAGGTCGAAAGTTGAGAACCGAGAATCGAGAAACCTGCCTCTGAGGTTGAACGCCGAGAATCAAGAATCGAGAGACCTGCCTCTGAGGTCGAAAGTCGAGAATTAAGAATCGAGAGACCTGCCTCTGAGGTCGAATGCCGAGAATCAAGAATCGAGAGACCTGCCTCTGAGGTCGAACGTCGAGAATTGAGAATCAAGCGACCTGCCTCTGAGGTTGAACACCGAGAATCAAGAATTGAGAGACCTTCCTCTGAGGTCGAACACCGAGAATCAAGAATTGAGAGACCTGCCTCTGAGGTCGAAAGTCGAGAATCAAGAATCGAGAGACCTTTGAGGTCGAAAACCAAAAATCGAGCATCGAGAGACCGTTGAGGTCGAAAAACAAGAACTGAATGACCACTCCCTGATCTGAACCCGATGAATCCCATTTACCTTCCCTTGAAGTCGAAAAATGAATTCGACAAAATCAAAACCATGTAAAGATCCTCGACCTGCTTCTGAGGTCTCCAATAAGCTCCATATCTTCAACGACCCAATATTAGAGTCGACCACCCAGCCCGGAGGCCTTAGTCATGGTGGATTTTTTGTCTTCGACACATGCCCACCCTAAAAGAAGTGGTTGATACATGCGACCACTCAGCCCGGAGGCCTTAGTCATAGTGGATTTTTTGTCTTCGAACACATGCCCACTCTCGAAGGAATGGTCGATACATGCGACCACCCAGCCCGGAGGCCTTAGTCATGGTGGATTTTTTGTCTTCGAACACATGCCCACCCTCGAAGGAGTGGTCGATACATGCGACCACTCAGCCCGGAGGCCTTAGTCATAGTGGATTTTTTTCGTTTCGAACTGATCGAACACTTTGACCTGCCGCTAAAGTCGACAAGAAAACACGCCAAACACCACGAGATAGAATAGTAATCGATCATTCTCATTAGCCTCATCAAATGCATAGTTACATCGAACAAAATAAAATAAATCAAGCATATTTTTCGACCTCCCTTTCATGTTTGTGCATGACGACCTGTGTTGTCATTCACTTCCCGTTGTCCACTCCTCACTGCAACCATGCAGTGTACGTAGATAACCAATCCTCCTGTTCGTGTATTTTTCTCAGCAAGAATTCAACAATTTCATTAGTCGTATTTTATCCACATCATCCCATTCGCAATCCCGATAGCAACCAAGACAAGAGATTAATAAATCAAGGCTATCACATTGGTCCACATGGTTTTATACCACACCTCATTTTATATGAAAACCACTTTAACACGGTATGCAATCACATAAACACCCACTCCAATGTACAGTCGACCAGAATTTCACACAACCATGAATTCAACAAACAATTACAATAAATCATACTCTGCAGCTACAAATGACCATTAAACGAATGCACCAAATGAAAGTTGAGATGAATTACTCCCAATATTGAGCTCATTAGTCATGATGACTTGAAACTGGCCAGCCCGAAAGCCTTAGTCGTGCCAAGTTTTGTTCGATGCTCCACGTACACCTTATTTTCTGCATTATGCTAGCCACTAAAATGATAATTACAGACATATCCATATACACCACAATCTCATCCACATTTCGCTCAAAATATTCAAATAATGAACATTCCCCAAAAAAGAATGCCGAGATGTTCAATGTACCACAAAATTGTGTCGGTCGATCTTGACCGCAAACAAAAGTTGAGATTAATTTTGATATGGGATATTATATACTGGACCGGTCTATAGGGCTAATCAAAGAAGACCGACCGGTTCGTTGGACTATCTAGTGGGAATAAGATCGAATGGCATGGTTGAGTAGGACCAGACACCGGCCACTAGAACATCGAGCAGATAGCGACAACTAAGGAAATCAGAAGTGGTCGACAGATACAAGTCATCCGAAGATATGGTCGAGGGAAGACGATCGAGGAGACATAGACGTACAGAACTGGTAGAGCATCGGAGCACATAAGGGAATCTCTAGCACATAAGGAAGAGGACACGCGGCGGACTATGAGTGGTCAACAGCCGTAACCAACTCTGACATTCTCTAACAAAGGTGATGCGCTTTCTGACACTGGGGATAGTGGAGGCGCGCGACCGTACGGACGAGCAGAAAACAGTTGGCCGAACGCACCTGGCTCGCGCGTGCAGCTCAGGTAACTCGCCCTTATAAATAAGGGCGAGAATTCTCATTTTCAGCACGATTTCATTGACTCTTATACTCTCTCATACATTCATATTATCTCTCAAAATCTGACTTGAGCGTTGGAGGCTCTTCACCGGAAAACACCTCCGGTGTGGGAGTTTCGTGCAGGTTCCGTGTTCAACCGGCGAGGAGAGCAAGCTCAAGGCGAATTCTAGCCGGTCAGGGTGCGAGACTTGTATTATTGGCACCGTCTGTGGGACTCTTGTTCGAAAAGTTGTGTTCTGAGCTCAGCTATGGCGGACAAAGTTCCTCGAATGAATCTACAGTCGTCGTTCGACGAAGCATGGGCGACGGCAAGGCCGATGGGAGCAGGCCCACCACCTGGATTCTCCGGACCCTCGCAAACACCGGTGACCCTGACACCGATGCCTCAGGGTGCAGCGATTCCGGGTGGAGGAGCAGGCACAAGCAGAGAGCACGAAGCTCGTGAAGCGGTACCCACGGCAGTCCTCGCTCCGTTGCAAGCAGGCCCGGTCGTGACGCAACAAGTAGGGCCAACAGTGCAAACCATGATGCCGCCAACAGGAGGAGCACCGCAACCCCCTGCTCAACAAGTGGTGGCCATGACAAGAGAAGAAGTGCATAGGATGGTGGCCGACGCGGCGGCACAAGCTGTGCAACAAGCCACTCACCAGACATCCCAGGCTGCCACTGCGCCGACAACGGTGCAGGGAACACAAGAGGAGGACGTGTCGAGTTATGGCGGAGGAGGAGAGTACAGAGACAGCTATGGAGAGGATGGCCGAACAGCTTAGGCAATTGCAGGAGAAGGTGGAAGGGAGGCCAGAAAGACGTGCTCGAGGACACCCATTCTCGAGGGAAATCTTAGTTGCGCCGTTACCTGCAAGTTTCTGGGAGATAAACCTGATTTTCGATGGATCGAGCGACCCGTCGAGTCACGTGAGAGCATTCGAAACATGTCCGTCTTACATGGATACGCAGATCCGGTCAGCTGCAGAGCCTTCTTGTCGACCTTACGAGGAGGTGCGCTTGACAGGTTCCACCAATTGGTTCCAGGTTCGATCAGAGACTTTGAGGATTTCGCAGGACAACTTACTAATCAATACT
>CACSLK010016760.1:0-10175 GCA_902706635.1 Striga hermonthica
AGTGCCTGCGCCCGTACACATAGCGCGGGGCAGTGCTCTGGCCGATGCTGCGCTGCGCCTGACGCACGCACGCATCTCGCTGACCAGCTACGTGTCCAGTGCACGCCGCACGTACTCCAGCACCACAGCAAGCCAGCAGCGCCCGTGCGCGCTGTGCGCAGCACGCAGCAGGCTGCTGGCCGAGCCGATGCCGACTGCCGGTTCAGTCGACCGGCAGTCCGGTCCAGACCGGTTCAGTCCCATTTTTAAATCGGTTCGGTCCTTATGTTATGATTTCAGCCCGGTTCATGATTTTAATGGTATTTTCAGTTAAATATCTGAGATTATTTCAGTTCAGTAAATTCATGTCCGATCAGTTCATGGTAGTTCAGTTCCGGTTATTCCGGTGAAGTCTAAATATCATTTCAGATTCAGTAGAGCATCTTAACGAAATTAATCAGTTAAGTTAACAGTCTGAGCATAGTCATTAGTAATTGTTTATATTATTTTCAGTTTGATCAGGCATCAGCACTACCGTTCAGTTCAGCAGTTCAGGTGGGGACTCAGACTACGTACTACATTGATTATAATTACGGTACCATGTTTGAGGTATGTATTTCATGTGAGGTATCCACTCGGAATGGTCGCCGGTCCATTCTGGGTTCTAGTGGCCCTAGTCTGCCCACTAGAGTGTGCACATGGTGTCCGACATTAGTTTTTGCCGGCAGATGAGGTAACGGTCAGGTGTCACGTTGCGTGAAGATTTCAGATTCATGTTCATGTTATTACCGGTTTTATGTTGAGGTTATGCATATGCCGATATCATGATGTTGTTATTATTTTCAATGTTTACATTAGTATGAGTTTCCACGGAGCACAGTGCCATAGTGCTCATTTTCCATTGTTTTCATGTTTTTCAGGTCAGGACGTCGGGCCGGGAGTGTGAGCTGACGAAGGCTTCAGGACTTTCATGTTTTGATTGTATATATAATATGACGATTTACGCTTCCGCTGATGATGTTTTTGACGTACTTATATTTTGACGGACTTTTGGAAAACATTATGCTTTCAGTATCAGCATGATTTTATTAAAAAAATTAGAATAGCGGTTTTCCAAATTAAGTCACGATTATAAGGTAGCACCCCGAATCAGTTTTCGCAAAGAAAAAGGTTTTATTTTTAAATAAATTTGCGAAATTTTCGCACTCTGATTTTAACGATAAGGAGGGGTGTTACAATTGGTATCAGAGCACGTTTCTGCGTCTCTGACAAGTTTTTCAGTCAGTAATTTTTCAGAAAAACCTAAACCGTCATGCTCACGCCCCGCCGATGACAGGTAAGTGCTGATTCAGTTTTTCAGTTATAAACATATTACTTTGTCTATGCTCAGAAATCAGTAATCAGACTTAGTCGAGATGCTCGAATCAGATTCAGACTTTAGAGTTCCGATATAACTCTAGAATTCAGTATATTCAGACCTGACTTTAGAGATCAGTACACTCAGAAATGACTCTAGACTTTGGTATCTTTCGATATGACTCTAGAGTTCTTCAGGTTTCATGTCAGTAATTATCGGCCATTTTTTTGGCAACTCGTCAAGAGATTTGTGTGCCTCAGTAATCAGTCAGAATATCATCACGTGTTCAATAATTTTGAACTTTCTCAATGTTTAGATGCCGCCACGTAAGGAACCCGACCATCCGGCTCCTACTCAGGCTACAGTAGTCGCACAGTTCTGTGACTATCATGTTGAGAAATTCTCCGGGTAGGGAGATCCCCGTATCATGGACGAGTGGATTCAGAACCTTAGAAAGGGATTAAGTTTAAGAACTCTAGATTCAATTCTAGATTTATTTAAGTCAAGTTAGCAACTTGTCTGGAGATTTGTAAGCACTTGTGCTAAACAAATCTTAAGAATCATGTTTCTCAGATATTTCTAACGAAAACTGCCATTTTGTCAATCAATTGGCAGACTTCAGGGAGAAATTCCTTGATTTAATTCGAGGAATAGACTCAAATTTCCTAAGTCAGATCAGTAAATCATGTTCAAGGCAAGAATTTTCATGTTAAAGGTCGTTATAATTCTCAAGTCATTGTTAAGGTAATGGTTTCCAGTGTATAAGAGTCAATAGTCCGGGTTACCATGGAGGCTTGAAATAATAGTCATTCAGCCGGGTAGACCATGGAGGCTTGAAGCTGAAACCGGAGCAGTATGATTTCATGTAATAACAACCTTTCAAGTCAGTCATGTCAGATGTTTTACCAGTCATGATATTTCAAGTTATGATTTTCAGAGATCAAGATCAGCTAATTACTTTGTACTTGCGGGACCAGTTGATACTGGAGCAGCCCTATACAGTACAGAGTTATAAATTCATGTTCACGATTTACAGTTTATGTTCATGATGTAAGGTCGACGTATAATAGTTGTTCAGCCGGGTTAAATGTGGCGGTCTGATATACAGACCATTAGTCCAAATTTACCTAGAAACTTGAAGTCGCACCTTATCAAGTCAAGTAAGTCAGTAAATATCACGTTTTCAATTCAGAAGTGACTATTTAGTTGTCTCGGGATAGTTTCAGAGTTCAGACAAAGATGATTCAGTCATGTAAGAGTCAAGTCATGGTTATTCAGTCATGAGAATATTCAGGTCAGTCATGTCAAGAACGAGGATAGTCTGTCTAAATAAGACAGGACTTATCTATCATTTTCAGTATGTCAGCACCTCGAAACTCAAATTTTGAAGAATCTGAGAAATCGGGGGAGATATTCAGTCATGATGGACTTCTTCTTGAGGTTAAGTTTAACCTCGGAGGGAGTAAAATGTTGCAGGTACCACAGGTTGATATACGCCGCGACGAAGAAGGGCCAATCGACAGCAACGGATCGTGCCATGATGAAAAACCGACGCCTTCCATTCAAAGATGCGATGCTTGAGTCTCAGTATTACAGAGAATTAGTATTAACGTACATTGAGGTTACTAGCTTGAGGTATTTATGCGATCAGATTATGTCGACGACGTAGGTGCAATGTTCGCCAGGTGCTGTATGCAGGCATGCCGCACTCACTTGATGAGGAGCAGGTGTGCCGCATTACAATGTGTCGCGAACGATGTGCCACGTTGTCGAGCAGACACTCACGAAAGGTAATAACCAATACAGCTAGTTATCCTCATTGGTACAGCTCTGGAATCTTCCGTGTGTACCTGCGACAGGAGTCTTCACCACCAGCATTCAGATTAGAGATCAGCCAGCAGCCAGGAGATGATGACCAATACGTTTCAGAGTTTCGTTTTGAAATCATTTCTTATCAGTGGAACACTTTCTTTTAGAAAAGTGTCCATTCTCAGTCAGCAGTATTCTACAATTCACTTAATTGTGAATTGATGTATCTTCAGTTCTGATCAAGTCTCTTATTCAGTATTAAATTACTGGATTCTCAAGTCATGTAATCAGTAAGTATAAGCTTTATGTTAAGCTTGTACATTCCAGTTTTAATATTTCCGAGGACGGAAATATTTTAAGGGGGGTGGATTGTAACGCCCCGTATTTCATTAATAAAGGAAATACTAGCTTTCAGTTTTAAGCTAGCCTTTATTAATAATCATGTTCATGTTCAAGTTCAGATTGACCAGTCAGTCATATCCTATGTTCGACTATTAGTCGATAAGTTATTCAGTTTACTTATTTTAGTAATCGAATAAGTTTTTCCAGATTTAATTCCGATTCGTTTAATTAATTAAATGAGTCCGGAAGACCTGATCACTAAAGTCAGGTCTGAATATACTGAATTCTAGAGTTATATCGGAACTCTAAAGTCTGAATCTGATTCGAACATCTCAACTAAGTCTGATTACTGATTTCTGAGCATAGACAAAGTAATATGTTTATAACTGAAAAACTGAATCAACACTTACCTGTCGTCGGCGGGGCGTGAGCATGACGGTTCAGGTTTTTCCGAAAAATTACTGACTGAAAAACTTGTCAGAGACGCAGAAATGTGCTCTGATACCAATTGTAACACCCCTCCTTATCGTTAAAATCAGAGTGCAAAAATTTCGCAAAGTTATTTAAAAATAAAATCTTTTTCTTTGCGAAAACTGATTTGTGGTGCTACCTTAAAATCGTGACTTAATTTGGAAAACCGTTATTTTTATTTTTTTAATAAAATCATGCTGATACTGAAAGCATAATGTTTTCCAAAAGTCCGTCAAAATATAAGTACGTCAAAAACATCATCAGCGGAAGCGTAAATCGTCATATTATATATACAATCAAAACATGAAAGTCCTGAAGCCTTCGTCAGCTCACACTCCCGGCCCGACGTCCTGACCTGAAAAACATGAAAACAATGGGAAATGAGCACTATGGCACTGTGCTCCGTGGAAACTCATACTAATGTAAACATTGAAAATAATAACAACATCATGATATCGACATATACATAACCTCAACATAAAACCGGTAATAACATGAACATGAATCTGAAATCGTCACGCAACGTGACCCTGACTGTTACCTCATCTGCCGGCAAAAACTAATGTCGGACACCATGTGCACACTCTAGTGGGCAGACTAGGGCCACTAGAACCCAGAATGGACCGGCGACCATTCCGAGCAGATACCTCACATAAAATACATACCTCAAACATGGTACCGTAATTATAATCAATGTAGTACGTAGTCTGAGTCCCCACCTGAACTGCTGAACTGAACGGTAGTGCTGATGCCTGATCAAACTGAAAATAATATAAACAATTACTAATGACTATGCTCAGACTGTTAACTTAACTGATTAATTTCGTTAAGATGCTCTACTGAATCCGACATGATATTTAGACTTCACCGGAATAACCGGAACTGAACTACCATGAACTGATCAGACATGAATTTACTGAACTGAAATAATCCCAGATATTTAACTGAAAATACCATTAAAATCATGAACCGGGCTGAAATCATAACATAAGGACCGAACCGATTTAAAAATGGGGCTGAACCGGTCCAGCCGGTCCGAACCGGTCTGGACCGGACTGCCGGTCGACTGAACCGGCAGTCGGCATCGGCTCGGCCAGCAGCCTGCTGCGTGCTGCGGACAGCGCGCACGGGCGCTGCTGGCTTGCTGCGGTGCTGGAGTACGTGCGGCGTGCACTGGACACGTAGCTGGTTGGCGAGATGCGTGCGTGCGTCAGGCACAGCGCAACATCGGCCAGAGCACTGCCCCGTGCTATGTGCGCGGGCGCAGGCACTGCTGGGCGCTGTCGTGCGCCGCAGCGGGTACTGTAGTGTGCACTGGCGACGCTGATGTGTATCGGGAAACGTAACTAGCACCATGCGGCCCGCTGTCGCGCGACATCGCCCGCTGGCGTGTGTTACCGCATGCTGTGCGCTTGGCTGGGCGTCGCTGCCGCTAGGTGCGGACAGCACGGCCTAAGGCCGACCCTTGCCGACCGTTCGGCACTAATTTCCGAGCACTCTGACTTCACTGAACCTAATTTAATATAACATAACCTGATCGCTGACTTAACCTGAAAAATACTACTTTTGCATGATGAACTAAATGGGGCCGTGGCGAGCGCGCCGTGCGCCGCCGACGGCAATACGCCGTCTCTCGGCCAAACATCTTTTCCCTCGGCAACTCCAGACTAATTAAACATGAAATATTATTATAAGACTATCAAGACATGAATCACACGGTTGAACTTAACCGTAACTGAAAGTAACCTCACAGGGCATGCTATGGTCCGTGGCAGTGCGCATGGTGCGCCGCCGACGGCTACACGCCAATTCAGGCTAAAACAACATTTTACCTTGACCATCATCGAGTGACTGAACATAAAATGAGGCAAAATGATCATTTAAACATAAATGGTTCGAGAGTTGCTGGGTAAAACAAGCAGTTACTCGATCACGATCTAATTTAGACATATTCGAACTTTAACATGGCAATACTAAGAATTCTTGAACATGACTCGAACACTTCAACTTAAAATGAACTTATTGACATGAAAATATATTGAGGATAGCTCTACCTCTTGAAGTACTCGTCGGAATCTCGCAACCGATCGTGCCCTTACGTGTGTGTGCGCCCGTGTGTACGATGCACTGCCGTGCGATGCGATGTTCTTGCCGTGCGTTATGCTATGGAAAACTTAAGATAATATGTTTATCTATTTGCTGCTGAATATAAGGTTGAAGGATACGAATATATGGATGAAAATTTGGGACAAATTTCCCCAAACATCTTCCTTATATATAAAGGGCCGAACGGAGGTTACAAGTTGGGGTGATGATGCATGATGGACGTGGCCTTCTTGGCTTTAGACATTTGCTAGCTAATTGAACTTACTTATGGTGACTAATCAATCCTTGCTTCCTTAATTAATGCCACGTATCCATGTACAAATAGAAGGGAAACATTGCTTAAGACTTGGGAAATGTTCTTAAAATTGGGAAGCCTACACTTCCGTACGGCTTTTTTTAAGCCTAATTAATGATTAATGGCTAATTAATCCTTTCTTATGTTTAATTATTTTAATTAAACATAATGCGAGATTACCAAAAATTATTTTCGACGTACCGGTTACGTTCGGAATAATTTTGGTAATTAAGCATTATGTTTAATTAAAATAATTAAACATAAGAAAGGATTAATTAGCCATTAATCATTAATTAGGCTTAAAAAAAAGCCGTACGGAAGTGTAGGCTTCCCAATTTAAAGAAGATTTCCTAAGTCTTAAGCAATGTTTCCCTTCTATTTGTACATGGATACGTGGCATTAATTAAGGAAGCAAGGATTGATTAGTCACCATAAGTAAGTTCAATTAGCTAGCAAATGTCTAAAGCTAAGAAGGCCACGTCCATCATGCATCATCACCCCAACTTGTAACCTCCATTCGGCCCTTTATATATAAGGAAGATGTTTGGGGAAATTTGTCCCAAAATTTCAGCCATATATTCGTATCCTTCAACCTTATATTCAGCAGCAAATAGATCAACATATTATCTTAAGTTTTCCATAGCATAACGCACGGCAAGAACATCGCATCGCACGACAGTGCATCGTACACACGGGCCCACACACACGTAAGGGCATGATCGGTTGCGAGATTCCGACGAGTACTTCAAGAGGTCGAGCTATCCTCAATATATTGTCATGTCAATAAGTTCATTTTAAGTTGAAGTGTTCGAGTCATGTTCAAGAATTCTTAGTATTGCCGTGTTAAAGTTTGAATATGTCTAAATTAGATCGTGATCGAGTAACTGCTTGTTTTACCCGGCAACTCTCGAACCATTTATGTTTAAATGATCATTTTGCCTCATTTTATGTTCAGTCACTCGATGATGGTCAAGGTAAAATGTTGTTTTAGCCTGAATTGGCGTGTAGCCGTCGGCGGCGCACCTCGCGCACGGCCACGGACCACAGCATGCCCTGTGAGGTTACTTTCAGTTACGGTTAAGTTCAACCGTGTGATTCATGTCTTGATAGTCTTATAATAATATTTCATGTTTTAGTCTGGAGTTGCCGAGGGAAAAGATGTTTGGCCGAGAGACGGCGTATTGCCGTCGGCGGCGCACGGCGCGCTCGCCACGGCCCCATTTAGTTCATCATGCAAAAGTAGTATTTTTCAGGTTAAGTCAGCGATCAGGTTATGTTATATTAAATTAGGTTCAGTGAAGTCAGAGTGCTCGGGAATTAGTGTCGAACGGTCGGCAAGGGTCGGCCTTAGGCCGTGCTGTCTGCACCTAGCGGCAGCAACGCCCAGCCAAGCGCACAGCATGCGGTAACGCACGCCAGCGCGCGATGTCGCGCGACAGCGGGCCGCATGGTGCCAGTTACGTTGCCCGATGCACGTCAGCATCGCCAGTGCACGCTACAGTACCCGCTGCAGCGCACGGCAGTGCCCAGCAGTGCCTGCGCCCGCGCACATAGCGCGGGGCAGTGCTCTGGCCGATGTTGCGCTGCGCCTGACGCACGCACGCATCTCGCCAACCAGCTACGTGCCCAGTGCACGCCGCACGTACTCCAGCACCGCAGCAAGCCAGCAGCGCCCGTGCGCGTTGTGCGCAGCACGCAGCAGGCTGCTGGCCGAGCCGATGCCGATTTTCGGTTCAGTCGACCGGCAGTCCGGTCCAGACCGGTTCGGACCGGCTGGACCGGTTCAGTCCCATTTTTAAATCGGTTCGGTCCTTATGTTATGATTTCAGCCCAGTTCATGATTTTAATGGTATTTTCAGTTAAATATCCAGGATTATTTCAGTTCAGTAAATTCATGTCCGATCAGTTCATGGTAGTTCAATTCCGGTTATTCCGGTGAAGTCTAAATATCATGTCAGATTCAGTAGAGCATCTTAGCGAAATTAATCAGTTAAGTTAACAGTCTGAGCATAGTCATTAGTAATTGTTTATATTATTTTCAGTTTGATCAGGCATCAGCACTACCGTTCAGTTCAGCTGTTCAGGTGGGGACTCAGACTACGTACTACATTGATTATAATTACGGTACCATGTTTGAGATATGTATTTCATGTGAGGTATCCGCTCGGAATTGTCGTCGGTCCATTCTGGGTTCTAGTGGCCCTAGTCTGCCCACTAGAGTGTGCACATGGTGTCCGACATTAGTTTTTGCCGGCAGATGAGGTAACGGTCAGGTGTCACGTTGCGTGAAGATTTCAGATTCATGTTCATGTTATTACCGGTTTTATGTTGAGGTTATGCATATGCCGATATCATGATGTTGTTATTATTTTCAATGTTTACATTAGTATGAGTTTCCACGGAGCACAGTGCCATAGTGCTCATTTCCCATTGTTTTCATGTTTTTCAGGTCAGGACGTCGGGCCGGGAGTGTGAGCTGACGAAGGCTTCAGGACTTTCATGTTTTGATTGTATATATAATATGACGATTTACGCTTCCGCTGATGATGTTTTTGACGTACTTATATTTTGACGGACTTTTGGAAAACATTATGCTTTCAGTATCAGCATGATTTTATTAAAAAATTTAAAATAACGGTTTTCCAAATTAAGTCACGATTTTAAGGTAGCACCCCGAATCAGTTTTCACAAAGAAAATGGTTTTATTTTTAAATAACTTTGCGAAATTTTCGCACTCTGATTTTAACGATACGGAGGGGTGTTACAATAGGGGCAAGTATGAAAAATGTAAGTAATGTCTCCGGAAATACTTTTTTTTGAACACGAAACCATTATGGGTAACATATATTTATCGCCCCATCGTGTTTTGGAGCAAAATAGTACATGTTTAGAAAAGTCGAGGAAAATAAGGGTAAATAGGGGCCAGTATGAAAAATGTAAGCAACGTCTCTAGAAAGACTTGTTTTCAAACACGACACCATTATTTGATGTGGATAACATATATTTATCGCCCCATCATGTTTTGAAGTAAAATGGTACACGTTTAAGAAAGTTGAGAAAAATAAGGGTAAATAGGGGTAAGTACGTAAAATGTAACCAACGTCTCCGGAAAGACTTGTTTTTGAACACGACACCATTATTTGATGTGGATAACATATATTTATCGACCCATCGTGTTTTGAAGCAAAATGGTACAGTTGAAGAAAGTCGAGAAAATAAGGGTAAATAGGGGCAAGTACGAAAAATGTAAGCAATGTTTTCGGAAAGACTTGTTTTCGAACACGGCACCATTATTTGATGTGGATAACATATATTAATCGCCCCATCATGTTTTGAAGCAAAAGGTACACGATTAAAAAATTCGAGGAAAATAAGGGTAAATAGGGGCACATATGAAAATGTAAGCCACATCTCTGGAAAGACTTGTTTTCGAACACAACACCATTATTTGATGTGGATAATATATATTTATTTCCCCATCGTGTTTTGAAGCAAAATGGTACACGTTTAAGAAAGTCGAGGAAAATAAGGGTAAATAGGGGCAAGTACGAAAAATGTAAGCAATGTCTTCGGAAAGACTTGTTTTCGAACACGGCACCATATCTTGATGTGGATAACATATATTTATCGCCCCATCGTGTTTTGAAGAAAAATGGTACACGTTTAAGAAAGTCGAGGAAAATAAGGGTAAATAAGGGCAAGTATGAAAAATGTAAGCAATGTCTTCGGAAAGACTTGTTTTCGAACACGGGACCATATCTTGATGTGGATAACATATATTTATCGCCCCATCGTGTTTTGAAGCAAAATGGTACA
>CACSLK010016817.1:0-13600 GCA_902706635.1 Striga hermonthica
TATGCCCTTTCCCGCTTGTCTACGAACCCAGGGAATTGAAAAGATCGAGGACTGACTGACTCGTACTCCGCTCTTCCTTTCCCGATCCCCTCACCTACCACTTTTACCCGCTCTTTCTACCCGCTTCACCAATATATTCCCCAACCACATTCGTAAGACCTGGAGCCCTTCGTTCATGCGGGGGAGCTTCAACAGAATTCCCAACCGGATCGACTGCTAATCCGAACTGAACTCCAAAGATGCGAACGAAGGACTGACTGTGAAATTGCCAATCCGAATGCGCGAACTGCTTGCCCAAGAGCCTCTCTCCTCTCCTTTCAGTCGAGCCTCTCTCCTGGCACTTCACTTTGCGATCGTAGTTTCGCTCCTAACGAATCGAATGGTAAACTCGCTTTATCGCCTAACTTGGGAGTTTCACTTCCATATTATGGAGAGAGATTTCAGATCTAGTCATATTTCTCTCTACCAAGGCTCGACAAAGTTGACCTACGCCAATTTGATCCAACTTAGATGTTCGAAATGGAGATTGGGTTTGTGTATAGTGTACCGAACCAGATCATGTGTAGCCCTTACTATAATCTTACGTGTATCCCGTCTGTCGTTAAAGAAGAGTTCCTTTTCAATCGATATGAGAAGATCAGATATGGACAATACCAATGGAAGATTCCATGCCACTGAACATCAACCCCAGCTTCTTTGCTCGCTCCAACTCGCTCGACAGCTTCGTTTTTAGTTTAAGACCTTATCTTTGTTTGGAGTCTTCCCAAAGGTTCGACACCCGCGTGAAAGGACATCAATCAATCGCATCGCTCGACCCCGATATCGCTTTCCCTCGATTCAACCAATTCAACCAATGCTTTGGAACTCTCTCTTCATTTAATACCCGATCTTTGATGGCTACGCGTGTAACTCTTTATTAGCTGAGTTCCTTTCTATATCTATAGATATGAGGAGTTGGTATTCTACACACCGATGGCATATGAATACTTGCTGCTAACGCGTGTAAGCTGTCTTTTCCTTTTCAAACTTCTTTTGTTTGATATCGATATTCCTTTGTTTGATACGACATGCCTAGTTATTGAAGACACCGCAGGCAAATGAATACGCGCTAGGCCAGCTCTCGAATCGTTCCTCACTCACATCAGTAAATAAAGACAAGGACAAGACTTGGTATTGTTTGACCTACGGCTCGTGAATATGCGATCCCCAACGCTAACTCTGCTCTTGTTGTTTACGACCCATCTTTGGCTTTGCTCTTTTCGTTTGACCGCACAGGACTTGGTATTGCTTTACCCTACGGGTTGTTCTTCAATACCTCCGCCTTGCTTAGGAGTACCTCTTCGAGTTCACGACCCGGCTTTAGCCCTCTCTTCTCAGAGCCTTCGATTCCTGCCCTTGCGCTTTAGCCCTGGTTTCTGAGTTCAAGATTCTAGCCAAATGGCTCGTACCTCGGGCATCAGCTTTAGCAGTCGAATAGCTCTCCAACCTTCTACACACATGACTACTATTGACTTCCATAGGCTGCTTAATCCATACCAGGTAAATATCCTAGAGATAGAATATCCATATTCTAAAGGACATCCTGACAGCACGACTTAACGCATGGCTCGTAACACACCACTCTGGTCAATTGCATCGAACCTTGTTTATGAGCTCCTCTGGTTTGGACAGGACTTCCATATGCCTGGTTATTGGGTCCACCGCCGCAACAGAGCGCAATGCCACGAGTATAAGCCTGTGCAGTCGATCCAGCTCAAAGGGATACAGTGCTGCTGATTCCAGAACCCAGCATAAAACCCAAACCTGAAACGCACCGGAGCTATCTTGCCTTTGAAAACCCTTGCTTCGGTCTTTTCATTTCTTCGAAAATCCTCGTTTTATCTATTCTTTTTTTATTTGAAAACTTGACTTCTACATTATTTATGTGCTTGCCAATGTGAAGCATCAAAATGTTATCGATGAAGCTAAATCCCAACATTGGTTGAATCAATTCCAGCCACTAATAATATTAAGGGATAGCTGCAGTACCCAATGTAAGACAATTCCTCAAAAAGGCCATAAAAAGCGTTCTAATTTCTTTCTTGTTGTCCGCCGAGAAGCCACACTAATGGAGAGTTGAGGCCACACTGATGGGAGTTCTGAGTTCCAGTTGTAGGAGCCGATGAGCACCTTACAGGGGTTTCACACTGCTCGGATTGGCTTTAGCAGTAAATGAGCTCGATTTGTTATCGGATCTGAACACACATGACAACCATTGCTTGACCACCGGCTAAATCATACTCCTTGCTTGCTAAATAAAATGCCAGCATTGCTTCGACCAACGCCTACAGAACGCTTCTTCCAGAACATCGATATGCTCGTATCTCGGGTATAGGACACACCTTCGGAACATCAATGCCTCCAGTCTTAGTTTGAGGGGAATAACGGACAACAGCAGCTCTTGACCTTCTATTCTCTTACTTGATTCATTCCTTCGCTTTCAACCCGGCTTGGAAGATTCTATCTCTCTGAAACCTAATCACCTAATCACAGGACTTTCTCGCTTGACAGGAAGGACGCCAACTCTTCAATGAAAGAAACCCCTCCTTAGATACAACTCTGTATCGTATCGACGAATCGTTAGTGTTCGAACTGCTTCTTCCGGAATCGATGCGAGACTTCAAACAAAGGCTTCACCTTATGTTGATGGAAAAGACTCTCTTTGACCCTCTACTCTGGTATTGACCATTGTTGTGTCGGTCATCAGTCTTATCGGTGGAGGTTTGTTTGCAGGATTCTCCCGGCCGGATCAATCTTTCGATCCTTCTTATGCCATGAAAGGCTCCTCTATTCATGTACACGTACGTGGCTACATCACCACCATCCCATCGTTCCATTGTCTCTTCGGCTAGGTCCCTCGCGACCTTTGTATACCAGTTTTTCCGGGCCGAAAGACCAAATACGAGGTGTAGAGTCAAATCATTGGATTTTCTGAGTCCCACCATGAAAGGGATTTCAGTCTCTTTCTCTTTTCGGAGATCTTTCTCGGAGATAGTGAAGCTTTAGGTGCTTACACACATTCCGAACATTCCCTGGGAAATAGTTAGCTCGAACTTTTCACTCTAAAATCGTAGAAGAACTCAATCGTACTTTCTGCAAATCTGCAAAAGCGAAATTTCGGCATTCCGAGCCGCGCATTGAACATTCCGAACATTACGGCATATCGCTTTCCCAACTCAATTTAGGACTACTTGGTCCTTCTCCTCTCTCGCCATCTCGCCCTGGGCCTAAGATCGGATTTCGGGGTCAGAGGCCCACCTAAGATAGGCAAGGATTGACTACTTCTTTTTGGTCTAGTCTTGCAAGTTGAAGTTTGGAATTCCTTCTAGCCGGCAAGAAGGGAAGTCCTCTTGATGGATCCCAGTCAAGTCTTGTCCTTTGAGCTCCTGTTGGCAAGAAAAAGAAAGAAGTCAAGGGCAGCTCTCAATCTCTTGTGTCAAGCGATCTCAAGGAAGTGGATTCGGTTGTCGTCGATTTGATCTAGTGAATCAGATCGTTTGAAGGAAAGTGTTCCATGGACTTCATCCCATTCAGAAGAAAAGGCACGAGAAAAGGTCCAAGCTCGCCTTCTTCTTCAACTCCTGCGTACAGCGCCGGTGTGTCGGGAAGAAGCAACCAACCAAAAGCGTCTTAAAAGTGTGCCAGCGATAGGTACATCTTAGGTGGACGTAAATACTCTAGATATCCGCTAGAAAGGCGGATGAATTGACTTGACGGTATGCACGAGCTGCTTCATAAGTTTTTCCGCCATACCGTATCAAACGCGCTAATTAGAAAAGTCGGCCGAGTATCGAGGTTAATCCCGAGAGTGAAAGCCCCAATCGAGGGCTGAAACTCGGAACTGATGATCTTAGTTGCTTCATTCCTTTCTTGGATTGGGGAAATGACTTCGAAACAATCTTGCAGCGGATATGCGAGTGATCCACAAAGAGATTCAATGATCATAAACAGATCCTCTCCTCTACACCAATCACGAGTTTTTCTCTATTCCTCTCGTATATCGTCGTCTCTCGCAGTATGATAAAGCTATCCCCAACTTTAGAAGCGAAGCAGCAAGAAAACGGATGCGCGTTAGCGCAACGGCTTTCGCGCGTCTTGCTCAATCCCTTGCTTGTTTGACTTCACTTCGAAAAGTTTGTTTGGTCGCCTTGTTATTCTGTGTTTGAAGCTTTATAGCTAGCCTTTATTTTAATCCTTTAGCTACCTGCTGTGCCCCACCAGACCGCTTACTTGTTTTTGGGGACGTCTTTCTCGTACTCTGGTTCAGCTTCAGCCAGCTCACCCCAGAAGCGGAGGAAATGGGATTCGAACCTGCGAAAGATATTACAACTTCTTGCTAACGTTGAATCAGCTCTTCTTCCTTTTGCTATAGTTGACTCGGGCTAGCATGGCTTAAATAATGACTCTCTTTCCCTTGCATTGAGTCAGTGTCGATGGTAGGCTTGATGATAGTCAACATGCTTAATCGGTATCGGTCTTGTTAAAATGCTTTCCTCTCCTTTTCTATTATATTACACAACTAGGCCAACTACTTGACTTGTCCATTCTTCGGATCAAAGACTCCTTCTCCTGCCTAAGTGACGTGCCCAACTACGGAAACCGGTTCACCTCACTCTGCTCGCCCACCATGGAGTTATGAATGAAGCTCTTTCCCGCGCAGGCAATAGCACTACTTTGTCCCCAGCTTCTCAATGCCAACAAGAATAGGTAACTTGCCGAGCTGAACAAACGAATGAATGGGTAAAAGCTCTCGCGGGGTAAAGAAGAGCCTACCTATTTTGAACTCCACCCCTCGGACTACTTCTTATAGACCTTTTTCTGGCTCATCTAATTCCTGTTACTGAAAGAAGCTGGGGAATGGAATTCGAGACTGTCCCACTCGGCCTCCTCGCAAGAACACACCTAAAGGTAGTCAAACCCAGTCTTCTCAACCTCAAACTCCTTCCAAGGCTACTGCAACTAACTCAAAAGAATCCTCATTAGTAGCAGCAGACCACCGAAAGAAGACAATCTCTGGAAAGCCAAGAGGGTAAAGAGGCGCCATTTCTCTTCTCTCTTTTTACGATCTCGATTCATTTTAGTTGTTCCGATTCAGATCCAAGCACAAGTGCTCCCCGGTTTTCTGTGAGCCTCCCTTTGCTGCTTGCACGCTCTTCTATTGATTTAGTATTTTCAATTGGATCTCGGGTACTTGGGTTCATATGCTGCTTTAGGCTTTCCCTTTATTTAAGTCTATCTCTGCCGCGCATCGAGAAACTACATCTTCTGTTCTCAACGACAGCCTTCCCGTTCATGACCTGAAAGTGGACATCCCGAGCTTCCTGGTCTTTGAGATCGGTACTTCTGAGAATGTGGCTCGATTACATTGACCTTCCGTAACTCCATTCTTATCAGGTAGACTCCATTCGGATAAAAGGTCATTAGCCAAAGGGCAGTGGGACCAGGTTCCGCACAGTTTTCGATCTCTTCCTATGTGAATCAAGTAGAGGAGGTATAAAATCTCTATTATCCCTGTCCAAGGGATAACTACAGGATTCTATCAATTAGTCTCAACGAGGGCATAAAGGATGGGGTTTCCACTCTGAGATTATTATAAGATCTGGAATTCATTCAATAGGGATTCGATTGGTGTAATACTCACTTGTCTTGTAAATGGTAAATGAGAGAAAGCTTACCTTAGAATTATTCTATTGAAGGTCACTAGCCTGACTGATTTTCCTATCCTAGACTAGCCAAAGAAGGGGAACTTGGTCTGGTTTTTCCTTGCCTTCTATAGCAATAGATGCGATTCTCTTCTAATGAGAAAGCATGAAGTTCAGCTTATAACCGTGGTGCCAAACAAAAAAGAAGGGAAAAAACTCGACTGGAAAGGCCAGCGGGGGCCTCGCTCTCGCCTTTGGCTCCAGCTACTTTTTCTTCCGGGAACAGTTAGCTTGCTGCCCAAGTCTACCTCCCCAAAAGCAAACCATATCGTAATTTATTCAACTTACCAATTGAACTCTACCGGGGGGTCCCTTATCCCCAAGGAGTACGGAAGTTTTTTCTTCCTATTCATTTCTCTTCTTGATTGGAAGAGGCGCTATGATAATTGCCCTCCCCTTCCATCTTGGACTTTGCTTTCAAAATCTTTAATTTCATTGAAGGTGGAATGGATCACGGGGCATTCTTTATTTTGATTTTTCGCCCCCCATGCTTTACGTTGGTCCACATAGCCCTCTTCCTCCTCACTTTTGGAGATGAAGTTGTGTAACCTCGCAAGAGTCTTATAACTATGACCTCCTAACCGACTTCTATGACTTCACTTTGCTTCGAAAAGTTCGTTGGGTCTTTGATTTCATCGATCCTCACCCAGAACTGATTCTGAGATGCTCTTGTTGGAATAGAAATAGGAATGATTTCCGGTATAGAAAAGCCTTCTCTTGGCTCCCCACTCTGGGCCATTGTGAGGTTTAAGCAAATTCTCTTCTGCTTTCCAGCAACGACCTCTGGGCATTGGAAGAGAAGGAGGACTTTGACTGTCACTGAACGAATCCGTGGTGACGTAGATTTCCGATTTCAATTGTTCGAACTTGAAACTGCACTAAGTGTCTCGCTTGAGTAGAAAGCCACAGGCAGCCAATCCCCGGCGGGAAGGTTTTTTGATTTGGCCTTCCCGGGAGGACACCGGCCAGGAATTCCGACTTTCAGTCTAAGGCCTTCAGTCTCCGGGCTTTTGGACTCAATTTAGAAGTTGAGGAAGCGAAGTGATACCAGAATCCGCAGCCTTTGATAGCTTCAATAGTGAAAAGCCTTTCCATGACCATTGATTTCCTGATAGAAAAGCTCAATTGTCTCTGTCTTCTTTCCTTCTTTCGTATCGAGTCAAGGAATGAGATGCCCGCCATGCGACCTCAATTACACCTTTCCGAAGGTATTTCTACATGTGATTCACTGCCGAAAGCGGATTCTTGTACGCTCAAAAGATTGAGACTACTACTGCGGAAGGGAGGGGCTTCTGTTATCTGCTGTCACATTGAAGGTGACCTCCCCATTTCTTAGCTACTACTTAGTACCTCCTTTCAGAGTTTAGTACTACATCCATCAGACGGCTTCTCTAGCGGACCTTGCATATCTGCAAGCGTCCCCGTTTCGCTACCTTCCCATTCGGGCCGGCTTACTTGTTGAAGTGAGTGAGGGTCTCATTCTTTTTCTACCCTATAGTCTTATGTTCCTTTGGCGAGTTCTCGAACGAGGATAACCATGCCTTCTTGTCTCATCTGAATCTCCCAAACCCGGAAGGAAATATCGTCCTACTCGGGAAGGCTGTCATAATGAGTTTCATGGTCATTATACGTCATTCCATTTTTCCTCATTTTCTGACCCCAATCGGAGCATTAAAACACAGGAAAATCAAGTCCGTATTTCTTCTCTCTTTCACTCCTTATGGCATCTGGTTTCAGTGTAAGCTGGATTGCCTTTACTGACCCTGCCTAGACTGACTCTGTCGTTGTCTTTTTAGTTGAGTTCCTTCATGGAGGTGGTGGAAATTTTTATAGGGATCGAGTGATGACGAGAGATAGAGACCAGATACGGGCATTAGGAAAGACAATTGTGGGCTGGCAAAAGCCAATCCGTTTAATCCTTAGTATTCATCTACCAGATGGATTTGAGAAATTCCATTACTTAAGCTAGGAGTTGGATCGACATCTTGAAGGCACGGCTTTCACGCACCAATCGATCTCTTCCTGAGGCTTGTGTGTGTCTCTACTCTACACAACTGGCATACCGTCAACTCTACCCTCTCACGAACAAAATGAACCAAAGTGTTCGCAAAAAGGTCATGCCACGCCTCAGACTCTTTTTTCGAGAGATTTTCTCCCGCAGGAGGTCAATTACACCTTTCCTCGGATTTTAGTCGAGACTCTAATCAAAGTCTTTCTTTGGGCCTTTCCCACCCACCTACCCTTCCGGGGGCATTTCTGCCATTTTCTTCTCTTCCATGGGCGTAGTTTCATTTTCCCGTCGATTTCCCCTCTCTTCTTTAATCTTTTCTTCCCAAAGCTCACTAATTTAGTGATAGAGGCTCCCAGGAGGAGGAAATAAGGATAGATAAAGAGTCGGTCTCTCCCCTCCACAGAAGTGGCAAGAGTTGTCGTTGCTATTCCTTTTCTTCACTTCGCTTCGTTGTGGAGTTGGTATTCCCCATCCATTCTCTTCGTAGAGTGAAAAGTGACTTGCCAACTTTTCCAGCTATAGAAAACGAAAAAAGTCGAATTTCACTCTTCACTTCGCTTCGTTCGTTGGGTCCGTCACCGTGCCTTTCTTGATGTTTGCGGATGACCTCACAGTCTAGAAAGGTATTCTCAATGTAAATCTTTCGTAGGGGGGTGCGGGGAAACGACGCGTGTTCGCAATTGAGCCAAGATCACCTAGAAATATCATATTCTTTCTAGTTGTGGAATAGAAAGCGAGGGTTCGATTCGATAGAATCCTCGCCCACAAGCGGACAAAAAGCTAGCCGATCGGCTTATGTGATCGGCTCGTGTACCGTGTCATCATTTCTACTTCTGAAATAATTGGTTGACTTTTCGCCAGTTCCAATTTTCATTTACCCTGAAGAGTCGTCAGACCCAAAACCCTTCCTCTCCTTCTCCGTCTTTCGTATTCGTGTAGAGAAATTCCATTTCGGATCAAGACAAGGAGAACAAAGTGAGTCTCGACTAAAAGGAGAGCAAAGTGAGCTATTTCTTGGATTCTCTTCAAAAGACGAATACATTCTTGCGCATCCTCCGATTCTTGGTTTTGGCACATTTGATTGCGGGGGTCGGAGTCGGTTTAGTAAGAAAGGCCCGGTCAGGGAATGAATGGGTGATGCCCTTGCCTTTACCGGGCCTGGTCAAGGAGTTCTTTCTGTCGATGGAGTCAATGCGAGAAGTAGGTAAAGAAAGGAGGGGCCGCCCCGACGGGCATGGGACCTTTCTCAGAAGTGTCAGGAAAGAAATGAGAATTGTTGCCTAAGCGATATACGGTAAATGTTCCTTTCCGTCTTTCTCCTCATTGCCGATACCGAGCCTCAATTACACCTTTCCTCGGATTTTAGTCGAGACTCACTTCGTTCTCCTCACCAACTAGAGAGCTATTGCTATTCCCGAACCTTTCAGTCAGACCGGTGGAATCCCAGATCCTAAAGCTTCATGGCTTTCTTCCCCGCATATATAAATAAACTAAACCCTGGTATTTACTATGCAATTTACCAGATTTCCATACTTTATGGCTTAGATCGACGAAGGACTGTAAATCTCCGATCCCTTGACCTCTTGACTTGCTGGCTTCGTTCGATCCCAGGGACAACTACAATTACAATACAAGGGTATATCTACTCCTTCACCCAGGATTGGACCAGATTGACTTTACCGACCGGACATAGAATTCTAATAGAATCCTAACTCCAAAGCTATCTTCCAATGCTTGGTAGCTAGTTTCATCGCTTTCCTTCCTTTCATCCAACCTATCCGGAAATGGACCCCAAAATCCTGCATATAAAAACGCACGAAAGTAAGGTCTCGTGTATGATTCGTCATAAAAATAAGAAAGAAAGGTTTGAAGATGCTCGACTGAACAAGCAAGGGATTGAGCAAGACGCGCGAAAGCCGTTGCGCTAACGCGCATCCGTTTGATTGCTGCTTCTAAAGATTGCATCGTACTTTTGTCTAGCCCATTTCTATACTCTCTCTATATGGTGGCTCGCTTTCCTTCTTTGGCTTAGAGGTCTTCAAGGAAAGAGCTAAAGCAAGTAAGAAAGGGAGAAAGAAAAGTGCAAAAGCCAAGGAAGTAGGCAGACTTATATAGACAAAGAAAGAGAGATTGCTCTACTTCTACTTCTTTCACTACGTCCCAAGTTCCTATTCCTTTGTCCTGTCTTTCTTGTCATCCTCTCTAAGCAAGGACTTGTCAAATCAACTGGTAGAACACTCCCTTCTCGGCAAATACTAAAGACCTGGTATTTATCCCATAGTAAAAGACACTATCATTGGGTCGAAACTCTCGATTAGAGGCCATTGCTCCTCTTTTGTCCTATCCTATCTCTTTCCGAACATCTGAGCCTCAATTACATCTCAATTACATCGAACCTTTGCTTGATCCGAATACCAAGCTTCACTGCTTGCCTGAGTGCGCCTATTACCCTTCTCACTCTCCGTTCCCCAATCTTGGAAAACCTGCCCTTTGACGTTTTTTTGAGGAAGATATCGTAATATCAAGATCTAATCCCACTTTCCTTTTTAGCTGGGCTTGTTGTCTTGTACTTTAAAAGATTCTTTCTAAAAAGACTACTTATCAATTGATTTTAGGATGCATAACATTATCTCTTAGGGGGGAAGGCTCGATTACATTGACCTGCCTCCCCCATCATTACTTGAATTCATGAAGGACGAAAAAAGCAATAATGATCAGAAAAAGAGAGTCTTGGTCACTAGAAAGTGTTTCAGAGCAGAAGAAGGGGAAATCTATCAGTGATTGCCTGAACCAAGTCCTCAATTTCAAAGGTGAGGAGCGCGCAGAAGCTTTCCAAAATCCACGGAGACGGGATCAAAACTACCCGAACTTACACTTTGCGGGATCCTTTTCGACCCTAAGAACGAAGCGAAGCGGAGTGAAGTCATAGAGGCGCGATATAATTGCCCTTTTCTTTCTTCTTGGCTTTCCTCGCTTGTGGCTTGATTAATGTTATCTTGGCATAAAACTAAATGAAACCAGAGCAGGGATCGCAGTTGCAACTTCTGAGATACTGGTTATGTCGGAGGCAACATTCTCTTGGTCAACTTCATTCTCATCACTTTCTTTAGGCAATAGAGATGAAACTAGTTGTCTTTCTTCTGTTTGAGATATATCCACCTGCCCGTCGTTGTTATCATCATCTTCCCTTCTCATCTTCTTTTTCTCTTTCAGCTGTCACCTGATCAAGCGTCATTGATAACTCCATCAAACCCTTCTATATGCTGCTGCTTTCTGTGTAATAGGTTCTAAGCTTCTCCACACTGCCTTCTTTTTCTTTACAAAGCACCTTGGCTTGGCTATGCTGAAATGGATCGCTGGCATCTTTAGCGTATAAGGACTTGAATCCGAAGCATTGAACTTGTTATCATTGTACCATTGAAGTTCCTCATAAGTTGCTGCCTCGATGTTGAAATTGCCGATATGTCGTGACGATAGGAGAGCAATGCCATACATATCCGCTGTAGGCCCACTCAAGTAGCCTCCTCGTAGATCAGACAACAATATACGAAACTACCATCTTGTGAATCCACTTGAAGCTTCCTAAACCCTTTATCCCAAGCCACTCTTAGACCAAAATAGACTGCCCATAACTCCGCCAAACAAGCCGAAGCATACCCTACATTGCTCGACTTCCCAGCCATTGACCGAGATGATTACGCAACACTCCACCACCTGCAGCTGGCCCTGGATTACCATGAGAACCTCCATCAGTATTAAGCGCAACAACCCCTATCGAAGGAGAATTCCATTGAATAGCCGAGACTTCTTTTAGCTGAAGTCTCATGAACAGCTCTAGCATTCTCCATCCACATCCTCTTAATAAAATGAAACAATTTTGAACCCCTAGCGGCAACCTTTGATCCTTAAACACCCGGTCATTACGCCACAACCAAAGGTACCAAATCACAATTGCAAACCTTTGGGGCTCAGTGTTAAAATCAGAAATAGTCTGAAACCGGTCGTGCTCCCATTAGAGGGCTCACTCCCTCCTTACTGCGGTGACCAGCCTGGGACGCAGACCCTAAAGGGTTGCTTGATGTCCGAGGCTGTTCCCCTACCTTTGTCCTGAGGAAGTTATTTCTTGGGAGTGTATCGAGGTATCACGTATTGTAGTGTTCGAGAACACCCAACCAGTCATGGGCTATGACCCAACCAATCCTCTGCGCAACTGATCGTAGTCTCAAGGAGTACCGCGAGTGCCCAAGGAGTTACGATAGGTGGTTAGACCACTAGCATCGATTGGAATTGACTGAAGGGCTACAAGAAGCCGGACACCAAGGCACGAATTAAGGACAGAAAAAATCGATACTGGATCACTCGTTGGGATATTACGAGCCTCCGCTACCGAGCTTCCGTACAGGAGGCTCCAGCGAGGGGACTGACACATCGACAAGTCCTACGCGCCTTTTCCCCACTAAGACGAGTATCGGGGATGCGACCACTCTATGGCTCCATACCCTCCTGAAAAGGGACTGCGAGAAACGGACTGGACTGAGCGAGCTTTTCTTTGCACAGTAGGAGTTCAGTAGCTACACCGGCTCCGAGCTGACTGAACGAAGCGAAGAGAAGCTACTAAGCTCACCCGAGATCGAAGGGCAACTGCCCGAAGACTCAAGTCCTAAGACTGAGACGAGGCTTACTGACCGATGCCCACCGTGGCACGGGCAAGAACTCAACGAAGAAAGTCTCTGCCTCGCAGACCCAGGGGGGGAGGTGAATAGAAGGGAGCGCTCCTCAAGTGGTTCAGGCAAGATTGGGTAGGTGTGGAGGGTAAAGGGGTTCTCGACAAACAGGCAAAGAAAAAGAAACTTTAGAGACCTTCTTTCATCTCTAATTGCACACAGAGAAGAGCTTCTCGGGGAGTAAGCACGAACAATATAAGCTTCGCTGCAGGATTAAACTCCTACTGTTTAAACCCCTGCCCTAGCTAGCCTATCAGAAGCAAGCTTGTTGCGCACGACAAGAGCATACGCTCGGCGTCTCGTTTCCTATCAAACACTACCGAAATCAGATTTGAGTCGTGGCTTACGCCAGAATACATGTTGTATGAGGTTGACCTCCTTGCTTCTCTCATGTGAACTCTGCTCGGGATTTGACTTCTCACGCGTAAGCGACGAGCTGTCTTCAGCTGCCTTTCTTCTCGTTTACAATAAAAGAAAAGAAGGCCTAAAGATAAAACTGAAAATAGTCTTAGATAAGAAAGAGTCCCTGAAAGCGTAGCTCAGAATAGATTCTTCGAGCACGCTTTGTCTACATCACAATGGAGGCGAGCTTGTGAGGATTGGGCTTTCATACGCTTTTCTATTTTGACTCTGAAGGATGGAACAAGATGATGGAGAAGGAAGGTTCTATACTTCTGGTTATGCCTGTTACTGTCAAGGAGGGATTAAGCTGCTTTTATCTCTATACCAAATCTCTATGACTTCACTTCGCTTCGAAAAGTTTGTTTGGTCGACGAGGCTACAATACGTGTTTTTATTTTCCCTAATCTTTTTCAATTGATTGGCAAATACTCCTTGAAGGCAACTCCGACCTGGTTAGTAAGAACTCTTTACGTGCCCGTGTTAAGCGACAACCAATCCTCCCGAATATAGAGCCAGGCACTAAATCGGTTGCTCATCGATCTATGAAACAACGAAAAAGTCAAATATCATACTGCTAACTCCAGTAGCACCAGCAACAGCAAATAAGCTACGGAGGTACTAAGATCTAACGATTAGTAGGCCTCACGGATAATCTATCCCGTTAGAGGAGGTGATTAGCAAATCAACGCCCTTCTCTTCGAGACCTAAGGCTATCAAGCCGC
>CACSLK010016872.1:22403-34799 GCA_902706635.1 Striga hermonthica
CTAACATAATGCACATAGTCGTTCTAGGTTTCTTTTATTGTTTACTTCTATAATATGGTGTTTAACTTTTCCATGGAAATGAAGAAGAGGAGTCGTGTTAGGAAAAAAAATAAAACGATAATTACTAGCAAATACATTCTCATTTCTCATTCTCACTGCAAGGAACAACTCATAATAAGTACGAACCATTGACTCTTCTCTAAGTTAAATTACAGAATCATATTATTGGAAAATAATGTCAATTTTTTTTTTTAAAAAAATGCTAATCTACTTTTTTTATGTATTGGACTTGTTGAAGGTCGGTGATATAACAATCAAAATAACTTGACGGACTGGCTCGTGCTCGAGCTAGGTCGGTCTATAGAGCTCGCCCGATGATAAAAGCTGACCCAGTCAAGGAACTTGAGAGTATAGCTCAAGATACTGGACGACTTGATGAGAAGACCTGGAGGTCACGATCTCAGGGAGCTTGGGTACGCGAGGTGACCTCACAGTAAGGAGGTCATTAAAGGTTCTACAACAAGAAGGTTGGGAGGTCGTGGTTCTAATATAGGGACCTAAGAGTTGTATAGTGAACGGGGAAAGAATCCTAGGGGATGAAAAGTATATTCTACTAAGGAGACTTGTTTTGATAGAGACGTGGTAAGTTAAGAATGTGAATCTAGCACCAAGACACCCTACGTTCTATGTTTTATTTTAGTCTCACTCTCATACGTTGCATCTCTCAGTTTTCTCTCGCGGGTAGATTTTGAATTGAGCGTCAGGTAGTTTCATATAAGAAAATGGGCGAGTAGATTCTGAATTGAGCGTCAGGTAGTTACATAAGAGACAATGGTCAAATTATATTAAATATTTGATTCTTTAAAAAAATCTCTATTGGTTTGTTGGACAATACAAATGCCTTTATTTGTAACTATACAAAAGTGTAACTATATTATGACTTTTTATACAAAGGTCTCGTCGTGGTTAATTACATGGCGGCATATTTTTAAAATTGTAGTAAAATAGTGTCACGTTTTTAGAACATGTCACAATTTTTACTAATGTAACAACATTTGGCTCAAAGTGTACAATTGTGTCGTCATTTTTAAGCATATAACAACAATTAAGAAAAATGTAATTATTCCCATCATTTTATGGTTTGGTGACATAACTTAAAAAATATTATTGAATTATGACGCTTATTGAAAAATACTAGTAATTACCCATGCGGGGTATATTTCTAAACATTTTTTTAATATTAAATATTATATTTAATGAGCTTGTTAAATTTGTAAAAAAAGTAAACACGTTGGGTGCAAACTTCAAAATTTATAAATTATTGAAAACTTCTTTGTACACATTGGTTTGAATTGGCGGCGAGTCATTGTCACCACAATCTAAAATTTTCAAACCAATTCGGTTGGTGACACAGGATACCACAACGTATAATTGTCCATGACTGAACACAGGCTTCTTAAGAAATAAACCAACGTGCGACAACGATTGTCTCTACCTCTTGTTGATAGTCATGGCGTACGATTCCATAATAGGAAACTGACGCCTCTAGAACTTGAAAGGAATTCAGACATCGGAAGGAGTAATAGCCATTCTAGGAAGCAACACCTTATCGTCGGCGTGATCCCCAATTAGTATCTTACACTCGTAATATGAGTGGAGAGATTTGTGACAACCAACCGCGTCCCACTGCATAGACCCATAGAATGATTCATGTTACGCAACAACATGACGGGGGTTCCAATCTTCAAATGCAATTGATGATTTGGAATTCCGGAACATTTGATGATTTTAAATAGTTGCCATTGTCTATAACGAATGTCGTCCAACAAATAGTTCCAACATCTTGTCTATACATCCTCCGGTCTACCAACGAACTAGAAACCAACAATGATGCAAATATGCGTCTTAGAGAGTTTGCAGATGCCCTTTTATAGAGAGGCTTCAGTCCGACTTCAGTCATTTATAGAGAAGAAGGTAAATTCCAACTATCGGAAAGAGTTAGGAAAGAGCACTTGAACGAAGGAGGATGGGAGTCGCCCATCTTCATTTTATAGCCCGGGCAAGGGTTGAGATCGGAATAAAGTTAGTGCTTTCTTTCGAGAGATGTGGCACTGACTTTTTCTTTATAGGCGGATTCTGCACCTGTAGCACTCGAATATGTATTCATTCATATGAATTTCATAGATCTTTGCGGAGATGTAGCTACGGGATTGGGGAGTGAAAGAACTGAAAGGAGCATTCGACTTCATCAATGTAGCCGCTGCAATATAGAATTGGGTGCGCTTAAGTGCCAGGTGAAGGATCTTTCTCGGACGTGAGAGTGTGCTCCAAGGGTTAGCAGAAGGCCTAAGGGCGCCTAGAACTCGTAGTACGAGCATCCAATAGCAGTTACCTTTTTTTTTGGCTAAAAGGCCTAATCGATTTTTCTCGTAGAAATTCTGACGGAGCTTAGGTATGTGATTGTTCAATCTGTTGTCGTTCTTTGTGGCTTACAGGTATTTTACATTTGGTGTGGACAATTGAGCTTATTTTACTGTTTTTCGTGGGTTTTGATTTTATTGCCCTTTTGTATGTTTGGTTTTCCATTTAGTTGTAAGAGTTTAGAGCAAATATGTAGTAGAATGATTTTGATGTTGGCATGTTGCCTATTAAGAGAATTTTCAAATCTCTGTGTGAACTTGAAAATTGGAAAAAAAAAAAGTTATCTCAACTTCTAGACGCTGCCACTAACATAATAATTTTGTTCATTCTTATTTCCGTAGGACGGGCTAATGGAAGTTGGATCAACTCCTTGCAGGTTTAATCCTAATTGCACACACAAACTCTTGATCCTTCAACTTCAATCCAACCAGCTACCAAACATACCAACAGAAGTACTTAATCAATGACACTTTCTGGGGTGGCCCCAAAGAAATTTTCCTGATTTTTGTCTATACGGGAAACGAGGGCGAAATCGAATGGTTCGCACAAAACACCGGCCTTATTTTCGAAATTGTGCCCGTTTTCAAAGCTATGTTAGTTTTCATCGAGGTACTTTCTATCTTTTTTTTTCGCTTTTTTTAGTATTCATGTTGATGAAATGTTGATAGCCATACGTAATGAACCTGCTGCAGCATAGGTTTTATGGGGAATCCATGCTTTTCGGGGGGAGTCAAAAGACAGCGTATTCGAATTCACGACGCTCGGTTACTTGAGCTCGACTCAGGGGCTTGTGGATTACGCGACTTTGATTCTCGATCTTAAGAAGAATCTGACGGCCGGAAAGTGTCCTGTTGTAGTATTCGGAGGTTCTTATGGCAGAAGTACGTAGAAAATAAGTTGTATATTCTGAATGATTCTGCATTTCTTTTAACGTCGAAATCGCGCTTCAACCTGATTGTACCTTGTTTATGCAGTGTTGGCTGCACGGTTCAGATTATAGTGTCCTCATGTGGCTATTGAGGCTTTATCATCCTCATCCCCTATTCTAAATTTCGACAACATTACTTCGCCGTATAGTTTCAACGGTATAATCACCAAAGATTTTCGGGTTTATCCTTTTTCATTTTATTTATTTATTCAATATAGTTCATTTTTGTTCTTTTACAAGAAAGTTATGATCTTTGCTAGAACTAGAGAATAATGCATAGAGTAGAGAAGAGAAAGATGTGTGTTTTTCATTGATCGAAATAATGAGATTACATCCAATATATAGAGGTTGAAGATATTAAATTAAATCAAATAAAATCAAATCAAATCAAATTAAATATCTAACTACCAAAATTAGCTTAACACAAATCAAATCAAATATCTAACTACCAAAATTAGCTTAACACCTCCCCTCAAGTTGGTGCATGAAGATTTCGAATGCCCAACTTGCGTAGAAATACTGAGAAATCGTGGCCACCCAATGCCTTGGTGAAGATGTCTGCTAACTGTGCTTTGGTAGAAACATAATCATGAGCGATAAGACCCTTCAATAAAGCATCACGAACGAAGTGGTAGTCAATCTCGATATGTTTAGTACGCTCATGAAATACTGGATTAGAAACAATATACAAGGCGGCCTTGCTGTCACAATGAAGAGGAATAGGATAGGAATGATCAATGCCAAAGCATCTCAAAAGCGACTTTAGCCAAGTTAGCTCACAAGTAGTAGAAGCCATAGAGCGGTATTCTGCTTCTGCCGAAGAACGAGAGACAGTAGGTTGTTTCTTTGTCTTCCAAGACATAGGAGACGATCCAAGTTGTATAATCCAACCAGTAAGAGAACGCCGAGTAATAGGACAACCCGCCCAATCTGAATCGCACCAAGCAGTAAGACGTAAATCAGAGTCGGCGCGAAAGAAAATACCCTGACCAAAACTTCCCTTCAAATAACGCACAATACGAAGAGCGGCATCCCAATGAGGCTAAAGAGGTTGGTGCATAAACTGAGACAGAACATGGACTGAATACGACAAGTCCGGACGAGTGACAGCAAGGTAAATGAGTCTACCCACCAAACGCCGATACTTCTCCGGATCGGGAAATGGAGGACCAGCAACGAGGGAAAGTTGATGATTTTGTTCAAGTGGAAAGGCAGTCGGCTTAGCGCCTATAAAGCCAATCTCGGATAAGATGTCGAGAGCAGACTTTCGCTGGCACAAAAAAATGCCAGAGGAATTGCGAGCCACCTCCAAACCCAGAAAATATTTCAAAAATTCGAGATCCTTCATATGAAAACATTGGCTCAAATAGGCCTTGAAGGAAGAAATAGCCAAACTGTTATTTCTGGAGATAACTAAGTCATCGACATAGACAAGAACGTGCAACTGAACATCATAACGACAGAAGGTGAAAAGAGAATAATCGGCGTAGGATTGACAAAAACCATATTGCCGCAGAGCCGTAGGGAGTTTCGCAAACCAACATCGCGGAGCCTGCTTAAGGCCATATGACGATCGTTTCAAGCGACAAATAAGATCAGAGGATTGAGACCGAAAACCATGAGGTAATTTCATATAGACTTCTTCGTCGAGATCACCGTGCAGAAAAGCATTTTGAACGTCCATCTGATGCAATTCCCACTGTCGAGCAACAGCAACAACGAGAAACGTCCGAACAGTGACCATTTTTGCAACAGGAGCAAAAGTTTCAGTTTAGTCGATACCTTCGACCTGGTTGTTCCCAAGAATGACTAAACGCGCTTTGTAACGTTCAATGGATCCGTCAGAGCGGTATTTGATACGGTACACCCATTTGCATCAAATTGCTTTCTTATTGGGAGGAAGTGAAACGACGGTCCAGGTTTGATTATTTTCAAGAGCTTGGATTTCAGACTCCATGGCAGAGCGCCAATTAGAGTCCGCCATGGCCTCGGAAAATGTGCGCGGCTCAACTGAAGCCTCTATCGCTGCCAAGAAAGTCTTATGGGCAGGTGAAAAATTAGTACTATCAATAAAATGGGCTAACGGATAAGGTGTACCTGAGGACGATGAAGTGGTGCTAGAGCGAGCGGGGGGGTTAATAGTGCTGTTGATGTGATCTCGCAATCTGGTGGAAGGAAATTTTTTTCGATGCCCACGGCCGAAGAGCTCAGTAGAAGCTGTAGGATCAGAGCCCCCTGACCTCAGTAGCCTCAAAATTAGATGGAGAGGTCGGGTCCGGAGCAGAAATAGGAACCAGAGATGACTCATCATCAATAGCGGGCCAAGGCATAGGTAAAAAAGGCGGCACAAACTCGGGCTCAGAAACTGGTAATATAGAATAAGGAAACTGGTCCTCACAAAATTTAACATCTCGAGAAACCAGAAACTGACGAGTGTCAAGATCAAAAACCGACCACCCTTTTTTTCCCAAAAGGGTAGCCAACAAAAACACACTTCCTACTACGACTAGCAAATTTATCCCCCGATCGATCCACATTATGAACATAGCATAAGCAGCCAAAAACACGAATGTGTGTAAGAGTTGGTGATTTTCCAAAAAGAATCTCATATGGACTTTTCCCATGTAACACTTCAGTAGGGGTACGGTTAATTAAATATCCGGCAGTCAAGACACAGTGACCCCAAAATTCAATAGGCAGATTGGCCTGAAAATGCAGAGCACGTGCCACATTGAGAATATGTCGATGCTTGCGTTATGCACGACCATTCTGCTGAGGGGTAGCAACACATGATGTCTCATGTAAAATACCGTTTTTCTGAAAATATGAAGTAAGACACATAAATTCAGTTCCATTATCACTTCTAACCACTTTCACCAATTTATGAAACTGACGTTGTACCATGGCAAAAAACCAATCAAGGTAGTTGAAACACTACTTTTGTCATCCAACAAATAAAGCCACACAGCACGGGAAAAATCATCAACGATTGTCAAAAAATATCTTGCTCCAGAGAAAAAGGGGACACGATAAGGACCCTATAAATCACAGTGAATCAAAGCAAAAGGTTCCAAACTGGTACTATCACTCAAAGGAAAAGAATCTCTAGTATGCTTGGCACGATAACACACATCGCAAGCTTTAAAACGACTAACTTAACTAGGAGCGAAACTACATAATTGTCCAAGAACCTTTGAAGGTGGATGTCCGAGTCATTGATGCCACAGGTCCAAAGAACCACAAACTGATACTTGACCCGTTACCACCTTCATAGGATCACGGAAAAAATATAACCCCCCTTTTTGCTCACCCAGACCAATCACCGTCCTCGTAGCACGGTCCTGTATCAAACAATCAACATTAGTGAAGTGGGCTACACACCCATGATTCTCCAGTAAATGATATAAAGAAATAAGACTGCACTTAAGACTTGGTACGAATAGGACATTCATCAACACCAAATTATGACTAAGTCGTACTGAGCCAGCTTTAGTCGCAGCAGTCAATTGGCCATCAGGAAGTTGTACCGGACGAGGTGAAATATCACAAATATCAATAAGTGACTGATAAAAACCAGTCATATGATGTGTAGCACCACAATCCAAGTGCGGGAGTAATCCTTACCGGTTAAATGTTCAGAAACAGCAGAATCAGAATTATTGGGGCGAACGAGATTAACAAGAGCCTGCCATTGATCGGGACTCAAACCTGTGGAGGTCGAAAGAGAGCGGGCCCCGAAATCAGAAAGCTGCGGCGAATTGGTGGCGTTTTCTTTGACCGGAGCGGAGGTGAAATTGTCACGGACAGCCCCCAGCCCGCCTGAAGAAGATCTGTCGGTAGAAGAAGCCGATGAGGTCCCTCGATTCGCCATTGTACCGCCGGAAGAGCTGGACCTGCCCGCCGGATATCCAACCAATTCGTAGCATCGCCGTGGATCGTGGCCGGTCCGCTGACAGTGGGGGCAAGGTTTCACACAGAAGCAGACAGCGGCGTCATGACCGGATTTTCCACATACGGAGCAGTGACGACCTCGACCGGTGGAGGTTGACTTGGATGATGAAGGTCGCGACGGGGCTGAGGTTGCAAAATTGAGAACATCGGCTGAAGAATTTGAGGAAGAGACGAGTCGTTCTTCTTGTGAGATTACTGCATACACTCGGTCCAAAGAGGGCAAAGGGTCTTGGGCCAAAAGAGATGATCGGGCCGACCCATACAATTCCTTATCTAGGCCCAACAGAAATTGATGGGTTTCATCATCTTGCCTTCTTTTCTCAAATTCATGGGCAAGCCCACATTTACACGCAAGAGGTGGTTGATATGAGGCTAATTCATCAAATAATTTTTGCAATTTGCCGTAATAAGCACGGATACTCATTCCTTTTTGGACAGTAGAAGCCAACTCACCTTTTAATTGTTGAATTTGTGTGCCGTTAATTTGGGAGAATCGACGATGAAGATGATCCCACAGATCTTTGGCGATTTCAATATGAGGAACAGAGGATCGAAGGACTGGATCAATTATATTTAATATCCAAGAAACCAACATAGAATTGTTCACAAACCAATCTTCTAATGCAGGATCCTTGTCTGATGGAGAAGGAATTGAGCCATCTAAGAACCCAAATTTTTTTCGTGCCCGGAGAACAGTCCGGAGAGAAGAAGACCATTCAACATAATTTGTATCTTTGAGAGAGACCGTAGAAATTATGCAACCAGGATTATCACTAGGAGTGATATCATAAGGAGAAATTGTTTTATAAGAAGAGGGAGTTGTGTTTGATGTCATGACTGAAAAAAAAAATTATATATACATATATATATATATATATATATATATGTTGATTAGATCAGCGGCGGAGAAAAAGAAAAAAAAACACATCTCTGATACCATGCTAGAACTAGAGAATAATGCATAGAGTAGAGAAGAGAACGATGTGTGTTTTTCATTGATCGAAATAATGAGATTACATCCAATATATAGAGGTTGAAGATATCAAATTAAATCAAATAAAATCAAATCAAATCAAATATCTAACTACCAAAATTAGCTTAACACAAATCAAATCAAATATCTAACTACCAAAATTAGCTTAACAATCTTTGCCTTCATGAGATTAGATTTTAGTTCTCCAACAAATATAGTTACTTTTTTCTTATGTAAAGTGAGATCATGACTCTGTTCTGTCCTAATTTTGCAGTTACAATTGTTGGGTTCTATTAGGAACGTCGACAATGTGCACATTCAAATCTATTGAATAATAAATCCTAACGTAGCGGAATCTATAGTTAGGATTAGGACTTACGGTTTAAAATAATTGCCGACTCTGAGACGTTTCTGATTTCCGTTGATGGAGATCGTCTGAACACCAAAGTCCAATGGGCAGCTGGACTTGGCCTTTCTCGATTCTAATCGAGTCACATGGTGCTCCAATCGCTCATCAAGCTCATCGGATAGTCTCGGGCCTTCGGTAAGTGGATCGAACTGCTCGGGAACCATCTCGAGCACGAACCGGGGCATCTGGACCAAGTTGAACCGAGTTCAACCATGCTGCCACTCTGCTGGGCCGATCTGGAGTTGCATGGACCGCCTGGACCGGTCTGAAGCTGTCTGGGCTCGCTGGACTCCATCTGGGCCTCACTGGAAAGCATCTGGAGCGAGGACGCGTCACTGGGCCGCAGGCAGGGACTTGTTGGCATGTATTTATGCAATTGGGCCGCGCATATGGAAGCTGGGCCACGCGGACGGACATCTGGGCCAAGGAGATGCGCTGCCATGTTGGGCTTACACGCGGGCTGGGATCGGGCTTTTCGCGGGCTCCAATCTGTGAGGCGCGCGGGCTGTACGCGGGCAGAAAACGGGCCGCGCGGCCCGCGCTATTTTCTTCTGCTGGGAACAAAAAGAAATCTCCTATTTATGCAAGGAGTAGGAATCGAACCTGCGACCTCCGCCCGGAAAATCCACGTGGCACGCCATCGCGCTACCCATCGTGTTGCGTCAATTTAACGCGAACAAGGGATCAAGTACCTGATCGCGAAAACTGGAAATATATCGAACGGAATACGAATCAACAACCTTCGATCTTCTATTGTATGACCTTTACATGATCTCTAATAAATCTTGGTGGAGCGATTTATTAGATTTCCCAAAACCTCTTGATCATCTTCTTCTAAGACCTTACGGTGCAAACCGATTTTTCTTTCGAAGAAGAATCTCTTTCTTTCTTTCTCGCTTGAAGAGGCCGAATTTCTCCAGCCCTTCGGGGAGAAAAAACGTGTAAAGCTTGTCCAAGAGGTTAGGGGACCTAGTGTATTTATAGGCTACAATAGGGACCTAAAGGAGGTGCTAAATATGAGCTTATTCCTTAAGGTTTAGGAATCCTTATTATTTTCCATCTCCTTTTCCCATCTAGGATAATATTCCTAATTAAATGATTACCTTCTAGAAGACTCCATAGTCTCCTAACCCTAGGTAATATTCTAGAAGGAATATTCCCATCCTTAGGGAATTATGGAATATAATTAATTCCTAATTCCTTAATCTTGGAATTAAATAATAAAACATTCCACTAGAGTAATATTATTGCTCTCCCTATTTAGCTCCGAATTACAATTAATTCGTCTCTACTGATTAAACATATTAATCCAATTGATCGATTTACCTCCCTATGTTTAAGATATAACGTCCGTTGATTAATTAAATTACTGACAAAGTAATTAATCAACTTCTTATTCATTTCCGAAATTAGTACCACTCAGCCTTTAACCATTATGTCAGACAATCGTCTACCTGCAGGGTTTAACATAATGTTCCTTTCTGAGCTCATTTCGGGGACGTCATCAATCCAGCGCACTGGAACATAGTGACTGTAAATAATCTATAATAGCACATCATATAATTATCCTTACTTACCAAAATACCTCGTATGTCATCCTAACAGAATAGGAATCACTTGGTAAATCAAATAAATAAGAAATAAAAATATATGCCTATTTTATATTATTTTACAGCTTAAGAGAACGCATCAATCATTGAAGGTCTAGGTTACGACAACGGTCAGTGAGTCTCATATCCTTATCCTTCCGTGGTCCTGTTCAACACTTAACATAAGTGCTAGTGTAATCCTTCAGTCAAAGACCAACTGAATCGGGAATACACTACAGTCTTTTTCCAAGTGGGGTCTCACTGTCAGTCTAGACTGTGAACGAATAGTTTAGTCTTATAAGGAACCGATAGGTGATCTTTCCGTTCGAAACTCTTCGAACCACACTATCTCAATATAAGACATGGAGTATGTATTGCATAAATAAATAAACTGCAAAAATATGTACTTTGACCGAAACATGATGGCCAGATCAAAATGGAATTGCTAGAATCTGTAAATAGGAGCTTTTACAGCATACCTCTAACAACAATATTGTTGGCTAACATAAATTATGTGTTATCTATGATTTAATTGTGATGCATCTTAAGATATTATATTGTGTCTTGTCCTAACATGGAAATTGTTTCATGTTTATGTAGTTAAAAATTAATGTAGTTAATATGTGGTTAATCTAATGATAAAATGACTAGCTTGCTATTGGTCCAGAGACTTAGAAAAAAAAAAGTACATGTATGCATATATTGCCTCAATAATTGTATCTGAAAATGACTGAAGACTTTGAAAATGAAATCAAATAACTATTTTGATGATCTTTATTTTATTTTTTAAATTTATGGTCAAGAGTCAATGAAATATATTGATGGATTGATAATTATATTAACCTTTTTTTTTTCTAATTTTCGTCTGACCTCATAAATTTAGAGTGGAAGTGAGAATTGTTACCAAGTGATCAAAAGATCGTGGCAAGAAATCATAGAAACTGCAGCGAAACCAGGAGGACTAAAAATTCTCAGAAAGGCATTCAGAATATGCAAGTAATAAGAAGAAGAAGAAGAAGAAGAAGAAGAAGAAGAAGAAGTTTATTGTTTATCTGTGGAGTAGCATACATAATATTTGTGGAGTAGCATACATAATATTCTTGTTATTGTGAATAAGTGGAAACCACTATTCATAATAGTGATGTGAATTAAATATGTATGGAGGAATGAATAAATAGGTATGGGGAGATGAATGATTTGTGTAGAAAGTGTCGGTAGAATTTGCCTATAAAAGGCACCCCAAATGTATTGCATGGATACACTTTTGAGAAGAAAGAAGAAATTCAGTATAATTTATATCCGGTTTCCATTTTGGTGTTCTTTAACTTTCCCGTTTTCATAACACGTTATCAGCACGAACGCTCTACCCGGTCAAGGAAGGTATGAATATACTAATTATATATGTATTTATATATATTACATAAAATTAGTATATTTTACTGATATACATATTACCATTATTCTTGACAAGTAAGGCTCTGCCATAGTCAAGGATATGTGGTATGAATATACTAAATATGACATTATTTACACATTACCATTATTATTGGCAAGTAAGGCTATGCCATAGTCAATAATATGTGGTAAGATGATATTATTAATTTTACTTATGAATTACTACTAATTATGAAATAAATTCAAGTTATAATAAATAATAGTATTACTTATTCTTAACACCCACAAAATGGTTTACCCAGTAATGTGGTGTGAAATTTATAACTGCTTATTATTGTACCCACCGAAAGATTTATCGAGTAGTGTGGAGTGACATTTTTATTTGTTTTGTCACTTATATTCATTAAATTGTTCACATAGTGACTTGTAAATTTTTAAGGTAATATATATGATTAATTAGTATTTTATAATCATGAATGATTAACTAACAAATATTATACCATTAATTTGTTCCCAACGGCTATATTGCAACGGCTACTTATCAACCTATATATATATCACACTACACTTCATATATATTAACATTCATTCTAAATACTACAATATATTCCCCTCAAAGAAAAAAAATGTTTCATCTACTATTTATAATTACCATTATATTGTTTATTTTTTACACTTTGGGAATTTTCACGATGATGTATCATACCACTGAATTTATACTTTATGTATT
>CACSLK010016872.1:41618-52521 GCA_902706635.1 Striga hermonthica
GCAGCATGTGTCGCTCAGACCAAAGAAGGATACATCAAGAGTGACAGAACTAAACATATCCCACCAAAGTTCTTCTCATACACTCAAGAGCTTGAAAGGAACAAACAAATCAAGGTTCAATACATCCGATCAAGTGATAACGCAGCAGATTTGTTTACAAAGGCGCTCCCAACTACAATGTTCCGAAAGCATGTCCATAACATTGGAATTAGACATCTTCGAGATTTACACGGATGATAACTCGAGGGGGAGCATGTGCGGCTGTACTCTTTTTTCCTTATCTCGGTTTTTTTCCCACAGGGTTTTTCCGGATAAGGTTTTTAATGAGGCAGCATAAACGCACATTGAATAGTGGTAATTCCAAGGGGGAGTATTGTGAATAAGTGGAATGTACCACTATTCATAATAGTGATGTGAATTAAATATGTATGGAGGAATGAATAAATAGGTATGGGGAGATGAATGATTTGTGTAGAAAGTGTCGGTAGAATTTGCCTATAAAAGGCACCCCAAATGTATTGCATGGATACACTTTTGAGAAGAAAGAAGAAATTCAGTATAATTTATATCCGGTTTCCATTTTGGTGTTCTTTAACTTTCCCGTTTTCATAACACTTGTTTATTTTTTTTCATAAAATTTAAAATTAATGAGAAAAAAGTGGTTGAAAATTTAAATAGTTTTTATAAAAAACATATATTATTATATAATTTAGTATGACACTTGTTACTTGTGTGACTTACATGTGTCATATTATAATAATGTTTCTGATTTATAACATATAACTACATTAAACATAAATATATTAATTGAGAAATAATTTTATTTTTTAATTAATTTTAATAAATAGTTTTATTATTATTATAAAGATAAATATAATTTATTTATTTTATATATACAAAATGGATGTCAAATGAAAGCTCATCAAAAGACGATTAATTTGATATATTATATATGTAAAACCGATAAGAAATACAAAAGTTATCAACTTTAAAATACATTTACATTTCAATGGTTATAATATGAAATGATATTAAAATACAATTAATACATCTAAAATTATCATAAATAAATCAACATATTTATGGTAATCCGAACCTAATTAGTTTGAGATTAAAATTAATATAAAATCTATCCAACTCAAACAATGAAGCATAAAATTTTGACACATAGAATCCCGAAGCATGCGAGTCTGCCACTTAGGCTCAGCGTATTCGGGAATTATATATATGGGTGATGATTAATCATTTTATTGGTTTGATAGGAACTATATAAGTGTTTATATATATATAGTACATATAAATTTGCTCAAAATCAACAGGACACTAATAGATTTTTCGAGGGCCTGGTGCAAAGTGTTGGTGTAAGTATAAAAAAGTTCTATTCTAACGTGGTGCAATACTGCAATATATACTTCCGTCTTCTCCAGACAACACAGAACGCAAACCATAACTATCAAATAGTGAACATCCTAAGATTTGGGATCATGTGAAACCATACAGAGGCATAAAAACGGACTCCACTATTGTTAGTGAAAAGCGATTATCTAAAAATCATAGTCCCACTTATCCTACAACGATTTCAATATCGGAGGCTACGATTCTACTGCAAACAATGAGATGCTTTAAGGAACATATGTTGAAGATGGTAAGAGTTCAATTCCTATGAGGCATGAAGACGGTTTGTTGGTAAAGATACGGAAAAAATGGCTTTAGCGATGGAGAAGAAAATAAGGGCTGTTTAAACTAAAATATTAAATGTGGATGTTACTCTTTTTAGATGGCTTAAAGTCTTAAACTATAAATTGAACAAAATTATACTTTCAAAACAATTGTGTTTGTGAATCTTACAATAGTCTTCACATTCACAGGGGGTGATTTATGTTTTCACTTTTTCAGATCCAAGAAGGAGTTTACACGGTAGGTGATTTTATGACGAAAAGAGAACATTTGCATGTTGTAGCTCCTACAACAACTGTTGATGAAGGTATTGCGGACATATAATTTCTTTAAATAGTTCCTTTATCAACTCATCTTTGTTTAACATATTATTGTTTGTGCACATCTTTGGAATCTATTGTAGAGAAAAGAATTAATGGATTTCATGATTAAACTATAGTCGGCAATATGTAAACAACATAAAAATATTAATTTTAAACTTCAATATGGACATAACAAAACTTTGTGTAAATCTGCAGCCAGGTTTTTTGTCGTTATTAAATTGTGCCAAAATTAGATTTTGAAAGTTAGATTTTGTCAAAATTTATTCAACATAATTTCATTTGTATCTAAATTAACAACGATGTTTGAAAAATATATATAAATATGATGGTATGTGAATTTAACATATATATATATATATATATATAATATATAATATATATACAATGTTTTGATCAATGACGCTTAATACTTGTTTGAAAACGAGTGGCGGATAATAGCAATAATACGAAAAAGGATCTTCAGACATTATCAATTGAACAAGCATAAATATATGTGAACATATGTTGGCAAAATATGAGCTGCAACAAGTTACGACAAATTTTTAGTGTATTTTTAAACTGAATTTGAGTCTGCCGTACGTGCACGACGTGAGACAACTAGTCTCTCTTATATATATATGAACGAGTTAGTGCTCTTCATTAGACGACACATGTCCGGTTTAGAGCTCTTTAAAAGTTGACAACTGTCCTGATTTATTTACGTTTTTGCCACACTTATTGGACGGACTAAATTGCACTCTACTTTTTAAGGTCGGTTTTTTAGGGGGCGATTGTTTATAGTATCAACAATAAATGAAATCAATCAAAACTCAAATTTAACTCAACTTTAACCTAATCCCACAATCTCTCGTATTATCAATATAATTAAATAATATCAATCAATCATTTTACACATCACATCAACTTTAATTCACTATTCATCCACTCATATAATTTTAACTAACTATCACTTTCAATCATTTTTCTCCTATTTTAAATCAAATCAACTTTAATTATTTTATTTAATATTTTAATACATCCACTAACAATTAATCATATCATTTTTTATTCAAATTAATCATACCATTTTTTTGAAAGTTAACTACAGTTAAAAACAAACTAAATAAAATCACTTCAAAGAATACCATTTCACACACGCAACAATCTCTGGTAAGATTTTTTGGCTTAAGGACAGGCGCCATTTCTCTTTCGCTTTTATTCTCTCTCCTTCTTCCTCCTACCTTCTCTTTTCGCAGCCAAAAACTAGATCTGTGCTTGCTTCTCCTTCGCGATGGTAAGATCATTGCACTTTTTCTATTTATGTTATAATTTTTCAATCTCTCCCTCATTCTATTTCTACATTTTAGGGTTTTTAAAATCAGGGCTTTTGATTTCGAGGATGCCATTTTTTATGTTCCAAACTTCCAATACTTAGTTTTTTTTTTTTTTTTTTTTTTTTTTTTCAAGAAAATTCAGCCGACGGATTCAAAACCCTCGATATTGCACACGTCTTCCTCTGTGCATTGTAAGAAGGTAAGTCGTTTTTGAACTTATAATGTTCATTTGCTTTTGAGATGTAAGTTCTTCCTTTTCTTTTTTTCCTTTTGATTCTCAATTTGACCTATTTTTATGTTTTTCCACTTTCCAAATAGGTTTGAAAATTCTGAATTTCAGAAAGTTAGGATTTCAATTATACATAACTAGAGCTTCGGCTGCCGCTTCCATCTGAATCCCAGGCCGGAAGGCAGCTTGTGGGGAGTCCGAATCCGATTTATGGATCATTGAGTTAGACAGCTTGAAGGTGGCAGGTGATATTTGGTTCCGAACTGTCGTTAGCCTGAAGGTACTTTGGCCAACCATAATGCGTTTGGTTCTCGGATTCCATATGCCAGAATGAAGGTGCTTATCAGCCAGCCCCAACGGTAAGTAAAATCCGCTCTCTGTTTCCATTTATTGTAGATACATTCGGGTGATTGGAATTTGCAAGGAAAATTAGCATTCTACATATTTTTTATTTTATTTTTTTTTTTGGTGAGTTCATTATAAGATTCTTTCACCATTTTTCAATTTAAACACATTATAGAGTGGTTAAATATGTATCAACCTTCATATCATAGACTTTTGTTGTTTTGAAATTGATGAAATAGAAATGTTCAATATGGGTTGTACCATGTTTGCTTTATACACGCCCAACCATCAAAGTCAAGGTTGGGGAGATTCAATTATTTGTTACGCCTCCAATATCGGCTGTAATCTTACCCGTACCACACAGTGATTAAAAGGCGTTAGTCGCCATGACGTGAGGTGAGGCTTTTGTGGCTCGAACAGGCCTGGCGGAGCGCCCTTGAGAAAGCCATCACCAAGGCGCAGGCCTCATTCGAGGAGAGGTGAGGCGTGCGCCACAAACTAAATGAAGCGAGCAGGGTATGTTAAAATATTAGGTTTACGACTTATGCGCTTGATATGTCATTTTTAAATTACACATTACCCTAAAGGCTAAATTAGCTTGTGCCTTTTCTTCACCTGACCAACGCAACCGGATTCCGGCTGCTGCTGAGACAATTGTGTGCTTTCCCTTTTTTTTCTTTTGGCAATGTCTCCATTGTACTATTCGCCATTTTCCCTTCCCTTTTTTGTTTACTGCCTGATTCACTTATGTATGGTGCTGGGATGGGATTGCTCGAAGTACAACTCAGGTGCACATTATTATGGATATATGCTTATATCAAGTCCTTTCTTTTGTTTGTGATGTAACTTTGTGTGAGCCTCTAACTCCATTTTTTCCTCAGTTTCCAGCTGTGCCTATATTCCCATTTTTTCCTCAGTTTCACAGGGGATGATAGTCTAAATGAAAAATGAATCAGCAAAGAGTGGATACAAGTAGGAAGTTTCTACCAAATAAGGCGGTGCTGCATTACTCAATGACAATTCGTGAAATACTTCATAAGAGTCTAAGCCTTGTTGATAGATATTAAGTTAGTTTAGTTTGACTTGCAAAATTAGAATGCAGATGGAACTGCTTCGGTAGGGAAAAGGCGAGTGGTGTAAGAGTGATTCCAGTAAAATGTCAGAACGGGAAGGGGGAATGCTATTGAGTTTAATGATAAGAAATTTATTGGGAATGGGGAGGAATGAATAATAGAAAATGATCAAATCTAGGCTAGTAAATAGGAAAAATGAAAAAGGAAAGAGATGAGGGGTTGAAGGCAAGTGGCTGCTAATTGATTAAAAAAATAGGTTATTTAACGAGAATACATTATTGATGTTTTTATCGAAATTGTATCATCATACTTAAAAATTTTGTTCAACTTCTTTGCCAACCCCAAACTAGAATTATAGAGTTTGATACCTAGAATTGTTGTGTTCTTGATCTTCACGTTAATCTTTTGCAGTGCTAATTTGTACGCTCTGCAATCTCTTAGAAATTCTCTATATTAGGCCCATCAATATTCGAGACCCTTAATAAGGTTTTTCAGCATGAAGAACCATTGGTTTTATGCTATCTCATGAAACGGTGAACTGTTTTTGCTTCTATTTCATGGACTAATTCTCTTTTCTGTCAATTTCTTTTTTCTTTATGGTTTTACACAGCTCGATCAGGGGCTTGGAATTGGCAAATTTCTGATTTTTAACCGCCATCAGTTAACATTAACACGATTTCTCTCACTGAAGCGAGTAGAGGAAGGTGCTGGAAAGCTGCCACCTCCCGTTTTGGTTCTCCAGGGCCATTATGGTGGCTGTGTTGGTGATCTTCCTAGTTATGATGCATTTACTCTTGGGGGACCCTATTCTGTGCGGGGTTGTGCGGGGTTATAACATGGGAGAGTTGGGAGCTGCAAGAAATATACTTGAGGTATGGATTTAATTTTGTAATTTTTATCTTAATCCTTTTGACATTTTTTCTTTGTGTATGTAAATGATTATTAGTAAAATAGGACCATCCTATGAAATTATATTTTCAACTACAAGAACTAAACCAGAAGTCTGCTCTGCTGTGCTTAACTTTTGGAAATTGTAGTTACAAACTTCAGACAACTCCTCGAGGTTTGTATTTGGTAGTATACACTGAGCGTGCTAAAAAGTTAACAGGTTTCAGGAGTATTAGTTATCATAGTTTGGAATCTTTACAAAATGTACTTTTGAAGTTTCACCATATTACAAAAGCACCAGCAAAATTTCAAAATCACAAAAGTATCCCTGAGGTTTTGATTGAATGTGAACTGTAATGTTATGGGGCTGACTGGTAATCTATTCTCTTATATATATAAAAAGGAAGCTCTTGCCTTACCTGCGTCACACGTGGCACCATAATTAAAAACACTTCATTGGTGGCTTCAAAACGACGTCGCATTGTTCGAAAAGAAATGGAGTCGTTTGATGTATCTGACGATGGCTTAGGTTTAAATATTATATTTTTGTCCTCATCCAGATATTTCCACGAACATAAACATTTCTCTTCCGATCTGTAGACTCTTTCACCGGCGCTACCACTCAGCACCGCCGCCGTCCTCGGATCATCTCTGAAGATTCCCGCTGAACGTGCTCAATCTCTGCGCCTCCGGCAAGCGACGTGCCTTATTTCTCCGGCGCAGATGAACAGGCACACGGTGAAGACCAGGGATTAGGAGGGGTTGCAGAGGATCAGTTGCAGGTTGTAATTTTCCTTTTTTGTTCTTCCACAAATTCCCAGTAACAGTTTGTTCAAACTCATAATAACAAGGATTAAGTTACATAGGAATCAAAGAGAGATTCTGGTCAAGCAGATGCATAAATATATTGCGAACCTACTTGAAACTGGTCAAGAAACCACCGCCCCAATTCGAGTAATTTGTTAATAACCCAAAATTGCGCTAATATTTTATGTTTATTTTAATTTGTAGAAAATTTACATTCACTCAATTTATGTTCGTTTTCTTATATTGTACTTTTGAAATTGTTATATATGGTTTTTACCTAGGGAGTGAATAAATAGATTATGTTTTTTTCTTTTTCGTTTTTTTTTTTTTTCAATTTATGTTTTGGGTTTCAGGTGGAGCATGTCATAAGAGAAGGGAATATGGTGGTTGCACAAGAGATTGTTGAGCTCTCTGCCTTCCCGTTATAGATGCGCAATGGTATTTTTTTTTTCCTGGCTTATAAGATGTTGGTCATGATAATAATTATTGATTAACTTGGTTATGCGTATCACTATAATTTTCTGGCATGTTTTGTGGTCTCATTGATACATACGGAGGCGTCAGACTACTTTCATTCTTCTCTTTCATTGTTTCTTTAGGTGCTATTCAGGATTAAGGACTTATTAATTATGAAGCGACACCTTAAGTGTATCTACTTAAGTTGCATTGGTAGTGTATAGGCATAGGAACAATAACTAATATAGAGAGCACGTAATACATTAACAATTAACAAATCATCCAAGGAACACAAAGAAATAAGTTTGACTGGTTCTTTATGCTGGGAGAAAGCAAAATATCAACCAATTCCTGTTTATGAGAGTTAAGTCTGATACTCTTATATCATATTGAAAAGTTTCTGAATGTGAAGTTCCTTATGTTTGCTAAATTGAAAGGTTCTTGCATTTTTATATTTGTTTGTGATTTAAGATGATGAATACTTACATTTCTTTAGTTTATGAACAAAATCGATTTTATTTTTCCATGCCTTTGGTTTCCTGCATGGCCACGAGTGACTTAACAAGCTTGGATTAGATTATAATGTGAAATTGTTTGCATCTTGGATAGGTGTCAGGTTTCTTACATGCTCAAACATTTCCTATCAAGAGGATATACATCCAAGTGTATTATGTATTCAGTATGCTGAAGTTATGTGTAGCTCTTGGATAAAGAAAATGGTTGAAGATACTTCTTTTATTTGTTGGGATCAATTTTGTAATTGGCAATATCTTTTTGCAGAGTATTTATGCTTGTGGCGCTACCAACACCAACAACGATGCCAGTTTCCAGCCCAAAAAAACCTAGGCTTGGTGGGCAAGCTCGAAATAGTTCTCAGGATTTAAATCGGACGGATTAGCATAATTGGGTAAGATTGTATGGATTCCTAACGGATTAAGGCTACATCTTGCTCAAAAAAAGAATGCGTAGATGTGCTATGAATGAGGCCTGGTCGGACAATTATTATCCTCGTCGGCCAAAAATTTGTCCCGCATGAGGATCATCACCTACCCCATCACGAGGCCACAGTCGTTGACGTCCTTCCGCTGTGCCTTCACATCATTGTTCTCCGCCGTGGAGGTGGATCTCTTCTTGTCAGGGCGTGGCGACGTCTTTTTGTGGGCGGTGTTTATAACTCGGTCTGGGAGAAGTTGTCCATTCGAATTTAATGTTTGGGACATTGGAGCTTGCACAATGACGCTTCAGGTTTTGTATTTTTTATTTAGAAATTTGCATTTTCGCAATACTGTTTCAATTTACTTGAGTTATAAGTAGTGAATTCTACTTGTAGACTTCATCGGTATTAGGGAATAGATCTACTTTCTTATGGCCATGTCTCGGTGAAGCTACACAATGAAGAATTAGTGTAATAAAGAAATACATTTTATGGGAACAAATTGAAAATCAACATTTACAAATCTTTTGTGGAGAATTAGTACTGGTAAGGTAATTGTTTTATGATAAGGAATTGCTGGTGAAAGCAGTATCCTCTTTAAGGGTTTTGTCAGCGAGTCTTCACTCTTGTTATTATTGTATATTAAAATGGCAGTCGTCGTAATTGTTACTGGCTCTATCTTATTTTGCCAACGTAAATTATTATATGCCAATTTGATATTTTTATCCATATAGCATATATATAGTCTTGAGGAGATGTACTTTCTTGAAAGCAGCTGAATGGCAAAGTGAATCTATGTCTTTCTTTTGCAGGAAATCAGAAACCGTAGTCTAAAGGTTTATGTTGCTGGTATTCCCAAGACAATTTATAATGATATTCCGGTATCTCTCCTCCAATTTTTATTAAAGAAACTTGGCTTTGAACTGGTTTTGTACTGATTTGTTATTATCTTAGGGCTTGTTTGGAAACACTTATTGAGAAGTCCATTTCAAGATGGACTTTTTGAAAAGTGACTTTTCAAGAAGTCTCTAGTATAAACTTCTTGGAAATGGACTTTATGTGAGAGTTACTTTTGGAAAAGTCCATTTTGTTTTTTACACCAAACATCTTTTTATATAGGAAATGGACTTTTATAGTCAAAAGTCCATTACAAAAGTGTTTCCAAACATACACTTAGTATGTTATGAACTTTTATACAATAAATTTGTGTTTGCTCTTCACATGGATCACAAGAATTCATGAATCAAGCATTGAGTGGCTATTATTAACTACAAAATATCTATTTCCAGGATCAACTGCCAACTTACATGAATTATAGGTGATAAAAAAATAAATGCTATGTAAAAGTTAATCGAGAAATAAATTAAAAGTCTATGTTGTGAATAGACCACCCTTGAACTCAACTCATATAAATACGAGTGTGCTTTGTTCCTTTTCTTTCCTTTCACTAATAAACTTATTTCCTTTTATTCTTTGAACTGATTTTGAGTTGGCTTCTGATGTTAGGTTCTTGACGGTCCTTTGGTTTTGATACTGCGGTAGAGGAAGCTTAGCGTGACATAAATGTTGCACATGTTGAAGCTGAGAGTGCAGAAAACGGGATTGTTGTAATGGAACTGATGGGTCGCTATAGTGGTAAAGATGAATCTACACTCTTGCATTGTCTGTTATATTATCAAAAAATTGAATAATTAATAAGTGAAGGGCCTTACTTTCTAAGGTCATTGTGTTAGTGTTGTACGTGTAGTTCTATTATTTGAGCCAAAAGTATGAAGACCAAGCTGGAAAAAGAAAGATGAATGTTACGTCTTCATAGAACTATGACTCAAGGAATTTATATTACCTTCTACTAGATTTACTTGAATCACTGATGCAAGTTCTATTGGCACTGTCAAACGGGCCGGTGGCCCACGGGCTGGCCCGTCTGCCCGCTTAAACAGACGGGCTTGGGCCTTTGCTTGGCCAGCCCGTTCAATCACGGGCCTATTTGGCCCGCCCCGTTTGGCCCGCGGGCTGTGGCGGGCTGGCCTTTTTTTTTTTTTTTTTAATTTTATATTATTTAAATTTAGTTTTTTTTTATCCTACTACTAATTTTTAACTTGCACATGAAACATTTTTTTTTACATAATAAAAATATTAATAAATCAAATAATATTTTATGTCAATTAAGTCGTTCCTGCGCGTGAATACCCTATAACTATTGATAAAAAAAAATAAAAATAAAAACTAGATGACAAATATTTAACATCATTACACATGAAACCTTACTAGTTTATTAATATACTAGTAAATATAAGGATAAACAAACCATTTTGGCCCGCCCCGTTTGAACCGCGGGCCTGAGCGGGCCGGGTCGGACCGGCCCGTTTGACAGTGCTACATGTATGTCATGTTGGCTAGCCGGGCTGTGGACTGTTGTCCGATTCCAGAATCACCATTTTATTTGTAGGGAAACGGCGGACTCTTTGAATATGTAGAGACAAAGCAAATGGGCATATAGTCATTGTATTGCAGAAGGAGCAGCAGGACAAGAACTTCTTATGGCATAAAAAGAGGAAGATGCTTCAGGAAACAGGCTGCTTCAAGATGTTGGGTTGTGGATTTTTCAAAAAAGAAAGGCATAGATTATGTAAAATGGTTTTTGACTTCGTGTTCTTTCTTTTGTACAATTTTCTTTGACATAATTTTTGCCTGCCCCTGCCCCTGCCAGTGATGGAAAAAAATAACAACAACAACAACAAAGTCTTTTAGTCCCAAACAAGTTGGGGTAGGCTAGAGATGAAACTCAATAGAAACAGTAGTAAAATAAATAAATAAATAAATAAAAATAATAATAATAAAAAAAATAAAAAAATAAA
>CACSLK010016886.1:0-15680 GCA_902706635.1 Striga hermonthica
ATGGGGCGATAAATATATGTTATCCACATCAAATAATGGTGCCGTCTTCGAAAACATTTTTTTTCTGGAGACGTTGATTCTTTTTTCTTGCTTGCCCCTATTTACCCTTATTTTTCTTGACTTTTTTAAACGTATACCATTTTATTTCAAAACACGATGGGTGATAAATATATGTTATCCACATCAAATAATATTGTCGTGTTCGAAAACAAGTCTTTCCGGAGATGTTGGTTATTTTTTCGTGCTTGCCTCTATTGACCATTATTTTCCTTGACTTTTTAAATGTATACGATTTCACTTCAAAACACAATGGGGCGATAAATATATGTTATCCACATCAAATAATGGTGCCGTGTTCGAAAACAAGTCTTTTCTAGAGACGTTGATGATTTTTTCGTGCTTGCCCCTGTTTACCGTTATTTTCCTTGACTTTTTAAAACGTATACGATTTTTTTTTCAAAACACGATGGGGCGATAAATATATGTTATCCAAATCAAATAATGGTGTCGTGTTCGAAAACAAGACTTTCCAGAAACGTTGATTATTTTTTCGTGCTTGCCCCTATTTGCCCTTATTTTCCTTGACTTTTTTAAACATATACGATTTTGTTTCAAAACACAGTTGGGCGATAAATATATGTTATCCACATCCAATAATGATGTCGTGTTAGAAAACAAATCTTTCCGGAGATGTTGGTTATTTTTTCGTGCTTGCCCCTATTTACCCTTATTTTCCTTGATGTTTTAAACGTATACGATTTTTCTTCAAAACATGATGGTGCAATAAATATATGTTTATCCACATCAAATAATGGTGTTGTATTCGAAAACAAGTCTTTTTGGGGACGTTGATTATTTTTTCGTGCTTGCCCATATTTACCCTTATTTTCCTTGACTTTTTTAAACATATACGATTTTGCTTCAAAACACGGTGAGGCGATAAATATATGTTATCCAAATCAAATAATGGTCCCGTGTTAAAAAAAAAAAAGTCTTTTCCGGAGACGTTGTTTATTTTTTCCTGCTTACCCCTATTTTCCCTTATTTTCCTTTACTTTTTTAAACGTATACGATTTTGCTTCAAAACACGATGGGGCGATAAATATATGTTATTCACATCAAATAATGGTGTCGTGTTCTAAAACTAGTCTTTCCAGAGACGTTAATTATTTTTTCGTTCTTGCCCCTATTTACCCTTATTTTCCTTGACTTTTAAAATGCATACGATTTGCTTGAAAACACGATGGGGCGATAAATATATGTTATCCACATCAAATAATGGTGCCGTGTTCGGAAACAATTCTTTTCCGGAGACGTTGATTATTTTTTCGTGCTTGCCCCTATTTACCCTTATTTTTCTTGACTTTTTTAAACGTATACGATTTTGTTTCAAAACACGATGGGCGATAAATATATGTTATCCACATCAAATAATGGTGTCGTGTTCGAAAACAAGTCTTTCCGGAGATGTTGGTTATTTTTTCGTGCTTGCCCTTATTTACCATTATTTTCCTTGACTTTTTAAATGTATACGATTTCGCTTCAAAACACAATGGGGCGATAAATATATGTTATCCACATCAAATAATGGTGCCGTGTTCGAAAACAAGTCTTTCCAGAAACGTTGGTTATTTTTTCGTGCTTGCCCCTATTTACCCTTATTTTCCTTGACTTTTTAAACGTATACGATTTTGCTTCAAAACATGATGGTGCAATAAATATATGTTTATCCACATGAAATAATGGTTTCGTGTTCGAAAACAATTCTTCCTGGAGACGTTGATTATTTTTTCGTGCTTGCCCCTATTTACCCTTATTTTCCTTGACTTTTTTAAACATATACGATTTCACTTGAAAACACGGGGAGGCGATAAATATGTGTTATCCACATCAAATAATGGTCCCGTGTTCGAAAACAAGTCTTTTCCAGAGACGTTGTTTATTTTTTCGTGCTTGCTCCTATTTACCCTTATTTTCCTTGACTTTTTTAAACGTATACGATTTTTCTTCAAAACACGATGGGGCGATAAATATATGTTATTCACATTAAATAATGGTGTCGTATTCTAAAACTAGTCTTTCCGGAGTTAATTTTTTTTTCGTTCTTGCCCCTATTTACCTTATTTTCCTTGCCTCTATTTACCATTATTTTCCTTGACTTTTTAAATGTATACGATTTTTCTTCAAAACACAATGGGGCGATAAATATATGTTATCCACATCAAATAATGGTGCCGTGTTCGAAAACAAGTCTTTTCCGCAGACATTGATGATTTTTTCGTGCTTGCCCCTATTTACCGTTATTTTCCTTGACTTTTTTAAACGTATACGATTTTTTTTTTCAAAACACGATGGGGCGATAAATATATGTTATCCAAATCAAATAATGGTGTCGTGTTCGAAAACAAGTCTTTCCAGAAACGTAGATTATTTTTTCGTGCTTGCCCCTATTTACCCTTATTTTCCTTTACTTTTTTAAACGTATAATATTTTGTTTCAAAACACGATTGGGCGATAAATATATGTTATCAACATCAAATAAGGATTCGGTGTTAGAGAACAAATCTTTCCGGAGATGTTGGTTATTTTTTCGTGCTTGCCCCTATTTACCCTTATTTTCCTTGACTTTTTAAACGTATACGATTTTGCTTCAAAACATGATGGTGCAATAAATATATGTTTATCCACATCAAATAATGGTGTCGTGTTCGAAAACAATTCTTTCTGGAGACGTTGATTATTTTTTCGTGCTTGCACCTATTTACGCTTATTTTCCTTGACTTTTTTAAACATATACGATTTCACTTCAAAACATGGGGAGGCGATAAATATATGTTATTCACATCAAATAATGGTGCCCTGTTCTAAAACTAGTTTTTCCGGAGACGTTGATTATTTTTTCGTGCTTGCCCCAATTTACCCTTGTTTTCCTTGACTTTTTTTAACGTATACGATTTTGCTTCAAAACATGGTGAGGCGATAAATATATGTTATTCACATCAAATAATGGTGTCGTGTTCGAAAACAAGTATTTTCGGAGGCGTTGATTATTTTTTCGTGCTTGCCTCTATTTACAATTATTTTCCTTGACTTTTTTAATGTATACGATCTTGGTTCAAAACACGATGGGGCGATAAATATATGTTATCCACATCAAATAATGGTGCCGTGTTCGCAAACAAGTCTTTTCCGGAGATGTTGATTATTTTTTTGTGCTTGCCCCTATTTACCCTTATTTTCCTTGACTTTTTTAAACGTATACGATTTTGTTTCAAAACACGATGGGGCGATAAATATATGTTATCCAAATCAAATAATGGTGTCGTGTTCGAAAACAACTCTTTCCAGAAACGTTGATTATTTTTTCGTGCTTGCCCCTATTTGCCCTTATTTTCCTTGACTTTTTTAAACGTATACGATTTTGTTTCAAAACAAGTTGGGCGATAAATATATGTTATCCACATCCAATAATGATGTCGTGTTAGAAAACAAATCTTTCCGGAGATGTTGGTTATTTTTTCGTTCTTGCCCCTATTTACCCTTATTTTTCTTGATATTTTAAACGTATACGATTTTGCTTCAAAACATGATGGTGCAATAAATATATGTTTATCCACATCAAATAATGGTGTCGTGTTCGAAAACAAGTCTTTTGGGGGATGTTGATTATTTTTTCGTGCTTGCCCATATTTACCCTTATTTTCCTTGACTTTTTTAAACATATACGATTTTGCTTCAAAACACGGTGAGGCGATAAATATATGTTATCCACATCAAATAATGGTCCCGTGTTCATAAAAAATTCTTTTCCGGAGACGTTGTTTATTTTTTCCTGCTTGCCCCTATTTTCCCTTACTTTCCTGGACTTTTTTAAACGTATACGATTTTGCTTCAAAACACGATGGGGCGATAAATATATGTTATTCACATCAAATAATGGTGTCGTGTTCTAAAACTAGTCTTTCCGGAGACGTTAATTATTTTTTCGTTCTTGCCCCTATTTACCCTTATTTTCCTTGACTTTTTAAATGTATACGATTTGCATGAAAACACGATGGGGCGATAAATATATGTTATCCACATCAATTAATGGTGCCGTGTTCGAAAACAATTCTTTTCCGGAGTCGTTGATTATTTTTTCGTGCTTGCCCATATTTACCCTTATTTTTCTTGACTTTTTTAAACGTATACGATTTTGTTTCAAAACACGATGGGTGATAAATATATGTTATCCACATCAAATAATGGTGTCGTGTTCGAAAACAAGTCTTTCCGGAGATGTTGGTTATTTTTTTGTGCTTGCCTCTATTTACCATTATTTTCCTTGACTTTTTAAATATATACGATTTTACTTCAAAACACAATGGGACGATAAATATATGTTATCCACATCAAATAATGGTGCCGTGTTCGAAAACAAGTCTTTTCTGGAGACGTTGATGATTTTTTCGTGCTTGCCCCTATTTACCGTTATTTTCCTTGACTTTTTTAAACGTATACGATTTTTTTTTTTCAAAACACGATGGGGCGATAAATATATGTTATCCAAATCAAATAATGGTGTCGTGTTAAAACACAAGCCTTTCCCGAAACGTTGATTATTTTTTTCGTTCTTGCCCCTATTTGCCCTTATTTTCCTTGACTTTTTTAAACGTATACGATTTTGTTTCAAAACACAGTTGGGCGATAAATATATGTTATCCACATCCAATAATGATGTCGTGTTAGAAAACAAATCTTTCCGGAGATGTTGGTTATTTTTTCGTGCTTGCCCCTATTTACCCTTATTTTCCTTGATATTTTAAACGTATACGATTTTGCTTCCAAACATGATGGTGCAAAAAATATATGTTTATCCATATCAAATAATGGTGTCGTGTTCGAAAACAAGTCTTTTTGGGACGTCGATTATTTTTTCGTGCTTGCCCATATTTACCCTTATTTTCCTTGACTATTTTAAACATATACGATTTTGCTTCAAAACACGGTGAGGCGATAAATATATGTTATCCACATCAACTAATGGTCCCGTGCTAAAAAAAAAGTCTTTTCCGGAGACGTTGTTTATTTTTTCCTGCTTGCCCCTATTTTCCCTTATTTTCCTTGACTTTTTTAAACGTATACGATTTTGCTTCAAAACACGATGGGGCGATAAATATATGTTATTCACATCAAATAATGGTGTCGTGTTCTAAAACTAGTCTTTCCGGAGACGTTAATTATTTTTTCGTTCTTGCCCCTATTTACCCTTATTTTCCTTGACTTTTTAAACGTATACGATTTGCTTGAAAACACGATGGGGCGATAAATATATGTTATCCACATCAAATAATGGTGTCGTGTTCGAAAACAATTCTTTTCCGGAGACGTTGATTATTTTTTCGTGCTTACCCCTATTTACCCTTATTTTTCTTGACTTTTTTAAATGTATACGATTTTTTTTCAAAACAGGATGGGTGATAAATATATGTTATCCACATCAAATAATGGTGTCGTGTTCGAAAACAAGTCTTTCTCGAGATGTTGGTTATTTTTCGTGCTTGCCTCTATTTACCATTATTTTCCTTGACTTTTTAAATGTATACGATTTTGCTTCAAAACACAATGGGGCAATAAACATATGTTATCTACATCAAATAATGGTGCCGTGTTCGAAAACAAGTCTTTTCTGGAGAAGTTGATGATTTTTTCGTGCTTGCCCCTATTTACCGTTATTTTCCTTGACTTTTTTAAACGTATACGATTTTTTTTTTTCAAAACACGATGGGACGATAAATATATGTTATCCAAATCAAATAATGGTGTCGTGTTCGAAAACAAGTCTTTCCAGAAACGTTGATTATTTTTTCGTGCTTGCCTCTATTTGCCCTTATTTTCCTTGACTTTTTTAAACGTATACGATTTTGCTTCAAAACACGGTGAGGCGATAAATATATGTTATCCACATCAAATAATGGTCCCGTATTCAAAAAAAAGTCTTTCCCGGAGACGTTGTTTATTTTTTCCTGCTTGCCCCTATTTTCCCTTATTTTCCTTGACTTTTTTAAACGTATACGATTTTGCTTCAAAACACGATGGGGCGATAAATATATGTTATTCACATCAAATAATGTTGTCGTGTTCTAAAACTAGTCTTTCCGGAGACGTTAATTATTTTTTCGTTCTTGCCCCTATTTGCCCTTATTTTCCTTGACTTTTTAAACTTATATGATTTGCTTGAAAACACGATGGGGCGATAAATATATGTTATCCACATCAAATAATGGTGTCGTGTTAAAACAATTCTTTTCCGGAGACGTTGATTATTTTTTCGTGCTTGCCCCTATTTACCCTTATTTTTCTTGACTTTTTTAAACGTATACGATTTTGTTTCAAAACACGATGGGCGATAAATATATGTTATCCTCATCAATAATGGTGTCGTGTTCGAAAACAAGTCTTTCCGGAGATGTTGGTTATTTTTTCGTGCTTGCCTCTATTTACCATTATTTTCCTTGACTTTTTAAATGTATATGATTTTGCTTCAAAACACAATGGGGCGATAAATATATGTTATCCACATCAAATAATAGTGCCGTGTTCGAAAACAAGTCTTTTCTAGAGACGTTGATGATTTTTTCGTGCTTGCCCCTATTTACCGTTATTTTTCTTGACTTTTTTAAATGTATACGATTTTTTTTTTTTCAAAACACGATGGGGCGATAAATATATGTTATCCAAATCAAATAATGGTGTCGTGTTTGAAAACAAGTCTTTCCAGAAACGTTGATTATTTTTTCGTGCTTGCCCCTATTTACCCTTATTTTCCTTTACCTTTTTTAAACGTATACGATTTTGTTTCGAAACACGATTGAGCGATAAATATATGTTATCCACATCAAATAAGGATTCGGTGTTAGAGAAAAAATCTATCCGGAGATGTTGGTTATTTTTTCGTGTTTGCCCCTATTTACCCTTATTTTCCTTGACTTTTTAAACGTATACAATTTTGCTTCAAAACATGATGGTGCAATAAATATATGTTTATCCACATCAAATAATGGTGTCGTGTTCGAAAACAATTCTTTCTGGAGACGTTGATTATTTTTTCGTGCTTGCCCCTATTTACCCTTATTTTCCTTGACTTTTTTAAACATATACGATTTCACTTCAAAACACGGGGAGGCGATAAATATGTGTTATCCACATCAAATAATGGTCCCGTGTTCGATAAATATATGTTATTCACATTAAACTAGTCTTTCCGGAGACGTTAATTATTTTTTCGTTCTTGCCCCTATTTACACTTATTTTCCTTGACTCTTTAAATGTATACGATTTTGCTTCAAAACATGATGGGGCGATAAATATTTGTTTATTCACATCAAATAATGGTGTCGTGTTCGAAAACAAGTCTTTCTGGAGACGTTGATTATTTTTTCGTGCTTGCCCCTATTTACCCTTTTTTCCTTGACCTTTTTAAACGTATACGCTTTTGTTTCAAAACCCGATGGGGCGATAAATATATGTTATTCACATCAAATAATGGTGTCGTATTCTAAAACTTGTTTTTCCGGAGACGTTGATTATTTTTTTGTGCTTGCCCCTATTTACCCTTGTTTTCCTTGACTTTTTTTAACGTATACGATTTTGCTTCAAAACACGGTGAGGCGATAAATATATGTTATTCACATCAAATATTGGTGTCGTGTTCGAAAACAAGTCTTTCCGGAGACGTTGATTATTTTTTCGTGCTTGCCTCTATTTACCATTATTTTCCTTGACTTTTTAAACGTATACAATTTTGCTTCAAAACACGATGGGGCAATAAATATATGTTATTCACATTAAATAATGGTGTCGTGTTCTAAAACTAGTCTTTCCTGAGACGTTAATTATTTTTTCGTTCTTGCCCCTATTTACCCTTATTTTTCTTGCCTCTATTTACCATTATTTTCCTTTACTTTTTAAATGTATACGATTTTGCTTCAAAACACAATGGGGCGATAAATATATGTTATCCACATCAAATAATGGTGCCGTGTTCGAAAACAAGTCTTTTCCGGAGACGTTGATGATTTTTTCGTGCTTGCCCCTACTTACCGTTATTTTCCTTGACTTTTTTAACGTATACGATTTTTTTTCCAAAACACGATGGGGCGATAAATATATGTTATCCAAATCAAGTAATGGTGTCGTGTTCGAAAACAAGTTTTTCGAGAAACTTAGATTATTTTTTCGTGCTTGCCCCTATTTACCCTTATTTTCCTTTACTTTTTTAAACGTATACGATTATGTTTCAAAACACGATTGGGCGATAAATATATGTTATCCACATCAAATAAGGATTCGGTGTTAGAGAACAAATCTTTCTGGAGATGTTGGTTATTTTTTCGTGTTTGCCCCTATTTACCCTTATTTTCCTTGACTTTTTAAACGTACACGATTTTGCTTCAAAACATGATGTGCAATAAATATAGGTTTATCCACATCAAATAATGGTGTCGTGTTCGAAAACAATTCTTTCTGGAGACGTTGATTATCTTTTCGTGATTGCCCCTATTTACGCTTATTTTCCTTGACTTTTTTAAACATATACGATTTCGCTTCAAAACTAGGGGCGGCGATATATATATATGTTATCCACATCAAATAATGGTCCCGTGTTCGAAAACAAGTCTTTTCCGGAGACGTTGTTTATTTTTTCGTGCTTGCTCCTATTTACCCTTATTTTCCTTGACTTTTTTAAACGTATACGATTTTGCTTCAAAACACGATGGGGCGATAAATATATGTTATTCACATTAAATAATTGTGTCGTGTTCTAAAACTAGTCTTTCCGGAGACGTTAATTATTTTTTCGTTCTTGCCCCTATTTACCCTTATTTTCCTTGCCTCTATTTACCATCATTTTCCTTGAGTTTTTAAATGTATACGATTTTGCTTCAAAACACAATGGGGCGATAAATATATGTTATCCACATCAAATAATGGTGCCGTGTTCGAAAACAAGTCTTTTCTGGAGACGTTGATGATTTTTTCGTGTTTGCCCCTATTTACCATTATTTTCCTTGACTTTTTAAAACGTATACGATTTTTTTTTTCAAAACACGACGGGGCGATCAATATATGTTATCCAAATCAAATAATGGTGTCGTGTTCGAAAACAAGTCTTTCCAGAAACGTTGATTATTTTCTCGTGCTTGCCCCTATTTACCTTTATTTTCCTTGACTTTTTTAAACATATACGATTATGTTTCAAAACACGATTGGCCGATAAATATATGTTATCCACATCAAATAAGGATTCGGTGTTAGAGAATAAATCTTTCCGGAGATGCTGGTTATTTTTTCGTGCTTGCCCCAATTTACCCTTATTTTCCTTGACTTTTTAAACGTATACGATTTTGCTTCAAAACATGATGGTGCAATAAATATATGTTTATCCACATCAAATAATGGTGTCGTGTTCGAAAACAATTCTTTCTGGAGACGTTGATTATTTTTTCGTGCTTGCCCTTATTTACCCTTATTTTCCTTGACTTTTTTAAACATATACGATTTCGATTCAAAACACGGGGAGGCGATAAATATGTGTTATCCACATCAAATAATGGTCCCGTGTTCGAAAACAAGTCTTTTCTGGAGACGTTGTTTATTTTTTCGTGCTTGCTCCTATTTACCCTTATTTTCCTTGACTTTTTTAAACGTATACGATTTTGCTTCAAAACACGATGGGGTGATAAATATATGTTATTCACATTAAATAATGGTGCCGTGTTCGAAAACTAGTTTTTTCGGAGACGTTGATTATTTTTTCGTGCTTGCCTCTATTTACCATTATTTTCCTTGACTTTTTTTAACGTATACGATTTTGCTTCAAAACATGGTGAGGCAATAAATATATGTTATTCACATCAAATAATGTTGTCGTGTTCGAAAACAAGTCTTTCTGGAGACGTTGATTATTTTTTCGTGCTTGACTCTATTTACCATTATTTTCCTTGACTTTTTAAACGTATACGATTTTGGTTCAAAACACGATGAAGCGATAAATATATGTTATCCACATCAAATAATGGTGTCGTGTTCGAAATCAATTCTTTCTGGAGACGTTGATTATTTTTTCGTGCTTGCCCCTATTTACCCTTATTTTCCTTGACTTTTTTAAACATATACGATTTCGCTTCAAAACACGGAGAGGCGATAAATATATGTTATTCACATCAAATAATGGTGTCGTGTCCTAAAACTAGTTTTTCCGAAGACGTTGATTATTTTTTCGTGCTTGCCCCTATTTACCATTATTTTCCTTGACTTTTTAAACGTATACGATTTTGGTTCAAAACACGATGGGGTGATAAATATATGTTATCCACATCAAATAATGGTGCCGTGTTCGAAAACAAGTCTTTTCCGGAGACGTTGATTATTTTTTCATGCTTGCCCCTATTTACCCTTATTTTCCTTGACTTTTTTAAAAGTATACGATTTTGTTTCAAAACACGATGGGGCGACAAATATATGTTATCCACATCAAATAATGGTGTCGTGTTCGAAAACAAGACTTTCCAGAAACGTTGATTATTTTTTCGTGCTTGCCCCTATTTGCCCTTATTTTCCTTGACTTTTTTAAACGTATACGATTTTGTTTCAAAACACAGTTGGGCGATAAATATATGTTATCCACATCCAATAATGATGCCGTGCTAGAAAACAAATCTTTCCGGAGATGTTGGTTATTTTTTCGTGCTTGCCCCTATTTACCGTTATTTTCCTTGATATTTTAAACGTATACGATTTTGCTTCAAAACATGATGGTGCAATAAATATATGTTTATCCACATCAAATAATGGTGTCGTGTTGTAAAACTTGTCTTTCCGGAGACGTTAATTATTTTTTCGTTCTTGCCCCTATTTACCCTTATTTTCCTTGACTTTTTAAACGTATACGTTTTGCTTGAAAACACGATGGGGTGATAAATATATGTTATCCACATCAAATAATGGTGTTGTGTTCGAAAACAATTCTTTTCCGGAGACGTTGATTATTTTTTCGTGCCTGCCCCTATTTACCCTTATTTTTCTTGACTTTTTTAAACGTATACGATTTTGTTTCAAAACACGATGGGCGATAAATATATGTTATCCACATCAAATAATGGTGTCGTGTTCGAAAATAAGTCTTTCCGGAGATGTTGGTTATTTTTTCGTGCTTGCCTCTATTTACCATTATTTTCCTCGACTTTTTAAATGTATACGATTTTGCTTCAAAACACAATGGGGCGATAAATATATATTATCCACATCAAATAATGGTGCCGTGTTCAAAAACAAGTCTTTTCTGGAGACGTTGATGATTTTTTCGTGCTTGCCCCTATTAACCGTTATTTTCCTTGGCTTTTTTTACGTATACGATTTTTTTTTTCAAAACACGATGGGGCGATAAATATATGTTATCCAAATCAAATAATGGTGTCATGTTCGAAAACAAGTCTTTCCAGAAATGTTGATTATTTTTTCGTGCTTGCCCCTATTTACCCTTATTTTCCTTTACCTTTTTAAACGTATACGATTTTGTTTCGAAACACGATTGGGCGATAAATATATGTTATCCACATCAAATAAGGATTCGGTGTTAGAGAACAAATCTTTCCGGAGATGTTGGTTATTTTTTCGTGCTTGCCCCTATTTACCCATATTTTCCTTGACTTTTTAAACGTATACGATTTTGCTTCAAAACATGATGGTGCAATAAATATATGTTTATCCACATCAAATAATGGTGTTGTGTTTGAAAACAATTCTTTCTGGAGACGTTGATTATTTTTTCGTGCTTGCCCCCATTTACCCTTATTTTCCTTGACTTTTTTAAACATATACAATTTCGCTTCAAAACATGGGGAGACGATAAATATGTGTTATCCACATCAAATAATGGTCCCGTGTTCGAAAACAAGTCTTTTCTGGAGACGTTGTTTATTTTTTCGTGCTTGCTCCTATTTACCCTTATTTTCCTTGACTTTTTTAAACGTATACGATTTTGCTTCAAAACACGATGGGGCGATAAATATATGTTATTCACATTAAATAAAGGTGTCGTGTTCTAAAACTAGTCTTTCCGGAGACTTTAATTATTTTTTCGTTCTTTCCCCTATTTACCCTTATTTTCCTTGCCTCTATTTACCATTATTTTCCTTGACTTTTTAAATGTATACGATTTTGCTTCAAAATACAATGGGGCGATAAATATATGTTATCCACATCAAATAATGGTGCCGTGTTCGAAAACAAGTCTTTTCCGGAGACGTTGATGATTTTTTCGTGCTTGCCCCTATTTACCCTTAATTTCCTTTACCTTTTTAAAAGTATACGATTTTGTTTCAAAACACGATTGGGCGATAAATATATGTTATCCACATCAAATAAGGATTCGGTGTTAGAGAACAAATCTTTCCGGAGATGTTGTTTATTTTTTCGTGTTTGCCCCTATTTACCCTTATTTTCCTTGACTTTTTAAACGTATACGATTTTGCTTCAAAACATGATGGTGCAATAAATATATGTTTATCCACATCAAATAATGGTGTCGTGTTCGAAAACAATTCTTTCTGGAGACGTTGATTATGTTTTCGTGCTTTCCCCTATTTACCCTTATTTTCCTTGACTTTTTTAAACGTATACGAGTTTGTTTCAAAACGCGATGGGGTGATAAATATATGTTATCCACATTAAATAATGGTGTCGTGTTCGAAAACAAGTCCTTTCCGGAGACGTTGATTATTTTTTCGTGCTTGCCCCTATTTACCCTTATTTTCCTTGACTTTTTTAAACGTATACGATTTTGTTTCAAAACACGATGGGGCGATAAATATATGTTATCCACATTAAATAATGGTGTCGTGTTCGAAAATAAGTCTTTCCAGAAACGTTGATTATTTTTTCGTGTTTGCCCCTACTTGCCCTTATTTTCCTTGACTTTTTTAAACGTATACGATTTTGTTTCAAAACACAGTTGCGCGATAAATATATGTTATCCACATCCAATAATGATGTCGTGCTAGAAAACAAATCTTTCCGGAGATGTTGGTTATTTTTTCGTGCTTGCCCCTATTTACCCTTATTTTCCTTGATATTTTAAACGTATACGATTTTGCTTCAAAACATGATGGTGCAATAAATATATATTTATCCACATCAAATAATGGTGTCGTGTTCGAAAACAATTCTTTCTGGAGACGTTGATTATTTTTTCGTGCTTGCCCCTATATACCCTTATTTTCCTTGACTTTTTAAACGTATACGATTTGCTTGAAAACACAATGGGGCGATAAATATATGTTATCCACATCAAATAATGGTGCCGTGTTCGAAAACAATTCTTTTCCGGAGACGTTGATTATTTTTTCGTGCTTGCCCCTACTTACCCTTATTTTCCTTGACTTTTTTAAACGTATACGATTTTGTTTCAAAACACGATGGGCGATAAATATATGTTATCCACATCAAATAATGGTGTCGTGTTCGAAAACAAGTTTTTACGGAGATGTTGGTTATTTTTTCGTTCTTGCCTCTATTTACCATTATTTTCCTTGACTTTTAAATGTATACGATTTTGCTTCAAAACACAATGGGGCGATAAATATATGTTATCCACATCAAATAATGGTGCCGTGTTCAAAAACAAGTCTTTTCTGGAGACGTTGATGATTTTTTCGTGCTTGCCCCTATTTACCGTTATTTTCCTTGACTTTTTTAAACGTATACGATTTTTTTTTCAAAACACGATGGGGCGATAAATATATGTTATCCAAATCAAATAATGGTGTCATGTTCGAAAACAAGTCTTTCCAGAAATGTTGATTATTTTTTCGTGCTTGCCCCTATTTACCCTTATTTTCCTTTACTTTTTTAAACGTATACGATTTTGTTTCGTAACACGATTGGGCGATAAATATATGTTATCCACATCAAATAAATATTCGGTGTTAGAGAACAAATCTTTCCGGAGATGTTGGTTATTTTTTCGTGCTTGCCCCTATTTACCCATATTTTCCTTGACTTTTTAAACGTATACGATTTTGCTTCAAAACATGATGGTGCAATAAATATATGTTTATCCACATCAAATAATGGTGTTGTGTTCGAAAACAATTCTTTCTGGAGACGTTGATTATTTTTTCGTGCTTCCCCCATTTACCCTTATTTTCCTTGACTTTTTTAAACATATACAATTTCGCTTCAAAACACGGGGAGGCGATAAATATGTGTTATCCACATCAAATAATGGTCCCGTGTTCGAAAACAAGTCTTTTCCGGAGACGTTTATTTTTTCGTGCTTGCTCCTATTTACCCTTATTTTCCTTGACTTTTTTAAACGTATACGATTTTGCTTCAAAACACGATGGGGCGATAAATATATGTTATTCACATTAAATAAAGGTGTCGTGTTCTAAAACTAGTCTTTCCGGAGACTATAATTATTTTTTCGTTCTTTCCCCTATTTACCCTTATTTTCCTTGCCTCTATTTACCATTATTTTCCTTGACTTTTTAAATATATACGATTTTGCTTCAAAATACAATGGGGCGATAAATATATGTTATCCACATCAAATAATGGTGCCGTGTTCGAAAACAAGTCTTTTCCGGAGACGTTGATGATTTTTACGTGCTTGCCCCTATTTACCCTTATTTTCCTTTACCTTTTTAAACGTATACGATTTTGTTTCAAAACACGATTGGGCGATAAATATATGTTATCCACATCAAATAAGGATTCGGTGTTAGAGAACAAATCTTTCCAGAGATGTTGGTTATTTTTTCGTGCTTGCCCCTATTTACCCTTATTTTCCTTGATATTTTAAACGTATACGATTTTGCTTCAAAACATGATGGTGCAATAAATATATGTTTATCCACATCAAATAATGGTGTCGTGTTCTAAAACTTGTCTTTCCGGAGACGTTAATTATTTTTTCGTTCTTGCCCCTATTTACCCTTATTTTCCTTGACTTTTTAAACGTATACGATTTGCTTGAAAACACGATGGGGCGATAAATATATGTTATCCACATCAAATAATGGTGCTGTGTTTGAAAATAATTCTTTTCCGGAGACGTTGATTATTTTTTCGTGCTTGCCCCTATTTACCCTTATTTTCCTTGACTTTTTTAAACGTATACGATTTTGTTTCAAAACACGATGGGCGATAAATATATGTTATCCACATCAAATAATGGTGTCGTATTCGAAAACAAGTCTTTCCGACGATGTTGGTTATTTTTTCGTGCTTGCCTCTATTTACCATTATTTTCCTTGACTTTTTAAATGGATACAATTTTGCTTCAAAACACAATGGGGCGATAAATATATGTTATCCACATCAAATAATGGTGGCGTGTTCGAAAACAAGTCTTTTCCAGAGACGTTGATGATTTTTTCGTGCTTGCCCCTATTTACCGTTAGTTTCCTTGACTTTTTTAAACGTATACGATTTTTTTTTTCAAAACACGATGGGGCGATAAATATATGTTATCCAAATCAAATAATGGTGTCGTGTTCGAAAACAAGTCTTTCCAGAAACGTTGATTATTTTTTCGTGCTTGCCCCTATTTACCCTTATTTTCCTTTACTTTTTTAAAGGTATACGATTTTGTTTCAAAACACGATTGGGCGATAAATATATGTTATCCACATCAA
>CACSLK010016917.1:0-11778 GCA_902706635.1 Striga hermonthica
AGTTTCCAACTAGCAATATAATTTCTAGCTTAATTAGGACACTTAATATTTTATTGATTATTTAATTTACTAGGTAGATTAGGCTTAGACATATTTTGTGCCTATATAAAGGCCCCATCCCCATGTTAATTTTTCATGATCAATTTTATGAATAGAAATCTGAACTTTTGTTCTTCCACTTTGCTTTAGTTTTTCACCAAAATTCTATTGCAATTTTATTTGTTCCAAGACGCGTTGTTGTGGCTCGAAGAACACCTATCGGCGATTCAAGGCGTGGGATCAAGGCTTATCGGCAATCGAAACACACGATCTTCATCATTGGTGCTTTCGTTGAGAGGTGTTAGATCGTGTGTTTTTCTTCTACCCTATTCCCTCTCCTTTTTCTTCTTATTTTTCGTCCCCCCCCTATCAAAAAAAAGAAAAAAATATATATCATCATCATCATCACGAGTCCTCGAAGCAAAGAGCGTAGGGAAGAGAAGAAAGCAATGGCCAATAAGGAGATGAATGACAAGATCGATAATCTTGACATCCAGATGCGAAGTATGAGCGAAGTTATGGAGGGAAGGCCTGGATCGCTCGACGAAGGCCAAGGCAACACCAACGCCGCCGTGGCACGACTCGAGCAGCGATTAGAAGAAGTCTTGCGCGCGTTCCAGCAGCAACCCCTACGGCAGCACGACGTCCATCCACGGCGTGAACACTGCCGACACGCTGAACACGACGAGCGTACGCCATCACCACGGTGCGAGGATCGACGCGAGCAGCGGCGCGCACGCGAGCATGACGAGGAACGGCGACGCGAAGGCTATGAGCACGAGGACGATTTCGACCAGCGATCACAGGCATCCAATTACCGAGAGCGGTCGAGGCCCAACAAGCCAAGATTCGTGATGTCCACCTTCACGGGTAGTGATCCGGAGGCTTGGCTCAACCGTATTGTGCAATACTTCGAACTCAACAAAACTGAAGGCCATGACCGAGTAAGGTACGCAACATTCTACCTTAATGATGAGGCCAATGTGTGGTGGCAATGGCTCTCAAGGATCTACCGTAAGCGGCAGCAGATCATCACATGGGCCGACTTTGAGAGGGAGTTGCTCATACGCTTTGGTACGTCCGATTACCATAACTACAACGAGGCTCTCGCACGAGTACGCCAGACAGGCAGCTTGCGCGAGTACATCAAGGAGTTTGAACGCATAGCCTGCCGCGTGCGAGATTGGTCAAAGGATGCACTGGTGGGAGACTGGGAGCCTTCATAGGTGGGCTAAAATTCGATCTAGCCGCAGAAGTCCGACTGGAGCGGCCAGACACGATGCACATAGCCATAGAGGTAGCCCGACGCTGCGAAGACCATCTAGTTGCGATGCGAAGGGGACGGGCAGACGGCCGATTCATTAATAACTGACGCTCGGGCCCAATCCAAGCGACCTCGGGCGCACGACCGGCCATCAGCGCTCGACCACCAGGGCCAGTAGTCAGGCGGCTATCTCCCGAGGAAGTCTAGCGCCGACGAAAGAAGGGCCTATGTTTCAAATGCGAAGAGAAATATACACCAGGCCATCAATGTAAGCAAGCTTTTGTGATCGAAGTTGCTAATTCTGATGAGGAAGGATCTGAAGCCGAGGAAGAACCACATCAGAAGGATGAGGTTGAAGTGCCTGACGAAGAAGCAGAAATTTCGATGCACGCAATGGCAGGATGAGGGCCAAGGGCAATGCGATTGCCTGCTTGGGTCAAGGATTGTAGGGTGATGGTGCTCGTAGACAACGGGTCATCACACAACTTCATTAATACTGACTTGTCCCAGAAGTTGAATTTACCAACCACGAAGATTGAGCCTTTTGAGGTACAAGTCGCTAATGGTTCGAGGCTGCAATGCACTGAATCCTTTCGGAAGGTGCCAATCAAGTTCCAAGGAGTTACGGTAAAGGCTGATCTTTATGCTTTACCCCTAGTCGGACCTGATGTCGTGCTAGGAGTCCAATGGCTCAAAGGATTATGCAAGGTGACCACCGACTACCGAACAGGAGTTATGGAGTTCAAATCTGGAGGTCGGCAAGTCACCCTGAGCACCGGTACTGAGAAAGGAACTAAGGAAGTTGGGTTGAAGAGTATCGAAAGAGTTTGGCGAAGTGGCAGTCAAATATTCGTGGTAGTAGTCGAAAGTAGGGAGCCGCACATGGAAGAGGTCGGACAGCAACAAGCCGATGTGCGCAAGCTTCTTGAGGAATTCGAAGGAGTGCTAGGCGCACCCAAGGGCCTACCACCTCACCGGGAGTTCGACCACCGCATACCCCTGATTAATGAGCAGCATGCAGTGCACGTCCATCCGTATAGATACGCTCACTTCCAGAAAACTGAGATTAAGAGGCAAGTGGCTGAGATGCTAGAATCGGGGTTAATTCAGCATAGCAAGAGTCCAATTTCTTCACCAGTACTGTTAGCTAAAAAGAAAGATGGTACTTGGAGGTTTTGTACTGATTATCGAGCTATGAATGTCGCGACTATCAAGGATCAATTTCCTATTCCTAGTGTCGACGACATGCTCGATGAGTTAGCTGGATCACGTTACTTCTCGAAGCTCGATCTGAGAGCTGGTTATCATCAAATTCGACTCCAAAAGGCCGACATACCGAAGACATCTTTTCATATGCATCAGGGACACTATGAGTATTTGGTGATGCCATTTGGGCTATGCAACGCCCCATCCACTTTTTAGTTCGGTATGAATTCTATCTTCAAGGAGCATCTACGTAAGTTTGTTCTAGTCTTCTTTAATGATATATTGGTATATTCAAAGTCATGGGCAGAACATCTGGAACATCTGAAAGTGGTGCTTGAAGTATTGAAGGCTAACTCGTTCCATATCAAGCCGTCCAAGTGTTCATTTGGGCAAGAGATGGTCGAGTACATAGGCCACTTTATATCTCATAATGGTGTGACGGTTGATCCAAGGAAGATAGAGGCAATGGTTGACTGGCCAAAGACAACGAGTCTCACGCAACTCAAAGGGTTCCTCGGGCTCACGGGCTATTACCGAAAGTTTGTGAAGGATTATGGAACCATTGCCAAGCCACTTACGGAGATGACCAAGAAAGGAGGGTTTACATAGACCAAGGCTAGCGAGGAGGCAATTGAGAAACTAAAGGGCGCCATGACTACAACGCCAGTACTCGCAATGCCAAGGTTTGATGTCTTGTTCGAGGTACACACAAATGCTAGTGATATTGGGATTGGAGCCCTGTTAGTGCAGGAAGGGCGACCCTTAGCTTATCTTAGCAAGGCGCTAGGCACGACTCGATTGGGTCTATTTGTGTACGTCAAAGACATGCTAGATGTTGTCGAAGCTGTGAGATGCTAGAGGCCCTATCTGCTGGGGCGACGATTTTGAATTATGACCGACCAGCAACCACTCAAGCATCTACTTGAGCAAAGGATCGTTACTTCCGAGCAGCAAAAGTTCGTCTCGAAACTTATGGGGTTCGACTTTGAGATAGTCTACCGGTCAGGTCGACAGAATGCTGTAGCGGATGCCCTATCTCGACGGACAGATGTGGCTGAACTTGATGCTATCACTGGACCAACATGGACCATCTGGGAGGAAGTTCGAAAGGCACAAGAAAAGGATACTTATTGCAAGGAAGTGCGTCAAAAGATGAAAGCAGGAGAGACCATTGCTGATTATGAGCTGCACAACGACCTTTTACTACATCGAGGCCGAGTGTTCGTTCCCGACAGTGGGCAGCTACGTGAGAAGATCATGCAGCACTTCCATGACTCAAAGATTGGAGGTCACTCAGGTATCTACCGCACATTGATGAGATTAGCCAATAACTTCTTTTGGCACGGACAGCAAGGCACGGTCCGGGACTACATCGCGAGGTGCGACCACTGTCAGCGCACTAAGGCTGATTCGCGACGACCAAGCGGCCTACTACAGCCTCTACCGGTACCTGATGCAGTTTGGGAGGACATTACTATGGATTTCATCGAAGGTTTGCCGAGTTCTAATGGTTCAACGGTGTTATGGTCGTAGTGGATCGACTTACGAAGTATGCCCACTTCATACCCATTACCCATCCTTACACAGCAAAGTCAATTTCCAGACTATTCGTTGAGTACGTGATGAAGCTACACGGAGCTCTGCGATCTATAGTTTCTGACCGGGATCGGATTTTTATGAGCAACTTTTGGTCTGAATTCTTCAAGCTGCAGGGAACCAAGCTATCCATGAGCTCAGCATATAACCTACAGACCGATGGGCAAACCGTGGTGACCAACCGAACCCTTGAGCAATACATACGGTGTTATGTTCATCAATTCCCAAAGAGATGGGAAAACTTTTTGCCCTGGGCTGAGTAATGGTACAATACCACTTACCATGAATCAACCAAGATGACTCCATTTGAGCTGGTGTACGGACGTAAACCGCCAACACTGGTCAACTACTCAGAAGGAGGTATGATTAACGATGAAGTTGGTCGAGAACTCGAAGAGCGAGATTTGATGTTGCGAGAGTTGAAGAAGAATCTCGAGGGATCGATAAATCGAACCAAAGCCTTTGTAGATGGAAAGCGACGAGAAGAGAATTATGCACCAGGCGAGTTTGTCTACTTGAAGCTGCGACCAATCAGACATCACACGACAGCACAGAGGGCAGCAACTAAGTTGAAAGTACGCTACTATGTCACTTATCAGATTCTAAAGCGCATTGGTCAAGTAGCTTATCGTCTAGAACTGCCGAAAAGTACACAGATCGACCCAGTTATTCATGTCTCACAACTCAAGAGAAGTTTAGGAGAAGCGCAGAAGTATTGTGAGGAATTGCTAGCAACCGCAACCGATGGTAGGATCATTGTGCGCCCAAAACGTGCGATTGAGTATCGCAAGCTGAGGAAAGTAGGACGCTATCGCTGGGAGGTTCTTTTGACTGGGAAGAGTTGCCACCTGAAGAAGCCACGTGAGAAGACCTTGATGAGATGCACGATCAATTCCCAAGTTTCATCCTTGAGGACAAGGAATCGCTTGAAGGGGACGTGAATGATGCGGAAGTGGCTAGGTAGCTCAAGAACGCCGCGAGTCGGGCATATCATGCACGTAAGAGGCTTGCACGAGAGACAGCAGAAATGCGCGCACTTGAGCATAGTGCGCGCGAGGGGTGCGGAAATGGCCTGATAAGGGGCGAGGACGAACACGCGCAACTAGCATGCGTGATGGGCGAGCGGGAGCTGACCAGCGGGTGTGCGCGGTTTGCGTGCACGAGCGGGACGCAGGCGACTGGAGAAGACACGCGCATGACGAGCGGCGCGCGAGAAACGCGGACAACGCACAAGCACGCGCGGGGCGCAAAGCGCCATTCCTTGAGGAATGCGGACTGGCGGTAGGTCACACGCATGGGACGGGCGCGCAAGGCGCTGGCGTGCGCGATACGCTGGAGGAGCATGCACGCGCTAAAGGCGGTGCCCTAGTCCTCGAGGACTAGGGCCGATGAAGGCGGCGCAAGTGAGGCGTTGCAATGGCGTGCGCGCGAGAGAGAATAAAGAGAGAAAGAGAGTTCCTTGGAGTGCACACCAAGAGATTTAGTTTCCAACTAGCAATATAATTTCTAGCTTAATTAGGACACTTAATATTTTATTGCTTATTTAATTTCCTAGGTAGATTAGGCTTAGATATATTTTATGCCTTTATAAAGGCTTCATCCCCATGTTATTTTTCATGATCAATTTTATGAATAGAAATTTGAACTTTTGTTCTTCCACTTTGCTTTAGTTTTTCACCAAAATTCTATTGCAATTTTATTTGTTCCAAGAGGTGCTGTTGTGGCTCGAAGAACACCTATCGGCGATTCAAGGCGCGGGATCGCGACTTATCGGCAATCGAAACACACGATCTTCATCAGGTCTCCTCGCCGTTGCGCCAGCGAGACTGGGCGTCGGACTGCTGGGTTGACTCGTTGTGATCGGATGAAGTCATTTTCGAGCTGATTTTTATTTTTTAAGCAAAGGTAGAGAAAAATTGAGTTTAGTGTGGGGTTCCACATGATCGAATAGTTGACACCAAATAACTTATGAGGCCCTTTTTCTAGCGCCAAACTGTTGATGGACGGATCCAATTAACGATTAAAATAAAGTTTAATGAAAGTACAGGACTGGAAACAGAGAGAAAATACGAGTTAATTATGTTTGATTACGTAATTGCGAGATCGGCACTCTCGTACGAGGTCGGCACTTGCAATGCAGTTGGAATTATTACTGGAATTTGTTCTAGATTTCTATAGTGAGAAAGTAGAGAGAAGGAAAAGTAGTTGAGGATTCAAAAACCCAAAATTAATGAGATGGGTTCCTATTTATAGTATCCTTAAATGCTACTGTTCAGGTACTGTTCACCGGACTTGTCGTACAGTGTTTCCGCAGAGCAGTTCGGTGCCTTCCTGACAGTATTAAATGCGATTTGAGGTTTCTTTAATCATTACATGTCAGGCATTAAATGCATGCGTGGTGGTCATTTAATGTTTGGCAGGCGTTTGTCGGGCTATGTGCTGGTAGGGTAGTAGGCTATGACGGCCTGTCCCATCGTCCAATGATGATCTTCCAAGTGGGAATATATTAATATTATCGAGCCCAGCGCCCGTCTCCAAAATGGTTGTTCCGGACATCCAGGTCGGCACCCGAGACATATGCGTTCCTCGGACCTTCAAGATTCATTTTCTAGCCCGGCACTTCGGACCTTTATCGCCAGGTACTGATCTCGTAAATTGTTCCGACGATGATAGCGAGCATTTCGTCTCTCGAATTAGCTCGGCACTTTTGTACCGGACCGGGTTCCTGGCCCATTTCTAGGGGGTCACTTCTATCCGATTCCCTCCTGGCCAACTCGGATATCAACAACACGCACACTGCATGTGTACAGATGGGCAGACTTGGGCACACAACTCACCAAATCCGGGCAGCTCCTTATGTCAGGTATCTCACTCCTATATATATAGGGCTGAGCCTTTATTGCTACACACGATCAGTACATTTTTACCTTTGAGAATTTATTGGAACAAACACTGACTTAAGCTTTGGAAGCTCTTCATCGGAGAACCCCTCCGATGTGAGAATTCTTTCTAGGTCCGTGGCGATCAACCGGCGAGAGGGAAGGCGGTCAATCGAATTCTAGTCGGCCGGAGAGTTTTGGTTACCACATATCAATGGTTATGATGAAGTCAAACTACGGTCAATCATTAATGGCAATCTAGTAATTATTTGATCATAGTATGGTCAAATATATCAATTCGACCATTTATTAACTGTATTTTATTCATTATACAATAAATCAGAATTAATAATGGCCCCACTCCAATTACTCTAATTTATTGTATCTCACCTACTCACACACACAAACACACACCATTCTGACGCGCACACACACACACACACATACTCTACTGCATACACACACACATTAAACTCATGCAGCACACACACACACACACAGTGTTCCGGCGATGCTGATTCCTCCCACCACCTTCCTCCGCACCGCCTTCATCACCCACAACCGCTAGCACCGTTTCCCGCCTCCCACAGCAACTAGCCGAGCCGCAAGTAGCCATCTTCGCCATCCATCGCCGGCGAGAATTAACTGGAGAAAAATGTCCACGCCACAAGTCGTTGCTCAAGGTCAGCGAAATACGCTACGACTCGCCGCCGAGATGGCCACTGGAGCGATGAGTAGCTTAGCCTAGTCGTCGCATGTATGTCGCCATTCTCTCCGGAGAACCAATGGGAGGAGAGTAGGTCGTTGATTTCCAACATGACATTCAAGGCGAGAGCCGCCAGAAGAGATCGGGTGCTGCTAAAATGCCATTGACAGTGACAGAAGAAGCTTTTTGGGGCTAGGAACTTATTTTTGAAAATTAAATAAGTCACAAGGACCTTTATGCAATTTAAGATTTTTGGGAGAAGCTAATCCAAAGGGTCATACTTGGCCCATGTTGACTTGGTGATTTTGATTGAAAGCCCAAAATCAAATGGATTCCTTTAAGTGTATTTTCTATGTGTCCAAGAATAATCCAATAAGAAATAACTCAGTCCACTACCCAATATTTTGTTTATTACATATTTACAATTTATTAAAAATCAAAGGCTAAAAACAATAATATTTTTACATAATAACAATAAATTATAATAATAATATATTTTATTTTGTTATCTAAATAAAATCAAATAAAACGTCGAAAACTAACTGACATGATCGAGTTTTTTTAATGTAAAAAATGATAATTGAATCGAAATTTTAAAATTCGAAATGAAATTTTGGTTTCGACATAATCAGTTTAATTTCGATTAACATAAATAATCGAAAATAACCGACATAAATTATATTATTTATTATAAAAAACATGATTAGTATTTAATATTATTTTTTTATTATCTTTTAGTTAAAAAATTGTATATATGTAGACAAAATAGGTGCAAGTCGTACATCACTATTGTGCACGACGTCGGCTTGTATTGTGCAGATTAAACCAACCAATCTTTTGTCCCAAATTAATATGAAAATGGACATAACTATTTGATTTATTTGCCGGTTAACAGAATTATCCTATTATATTAAAATTATATTTATGTTCATAATTTTATTTATTATTTTTATGTTATTTTTTGTTGGATTTTTTTTTTTCAGTCGGTTTCAATCTTTATTGTGCAATATGATAGTCGTTATAAAGTGCAATGTGTGTTTTCTAAAGTGCAGCATATTGTTTTATAACAGTGCAACATGTTGATGTATAGAGTGTACAACTGTAATTATGGTACGTTAGCATATTTGTGTTTTTGTGTATAAATAATGTTATTGATGTTAAAGTATGATGTATATATGTGTCTTAGATAAAGTGAAACGTGTTGTTTTATAAAGTGCAGTGTGTTGTTTTAAAGTTCAACGTGTTGATATATAAAGTGCACTACTTTATATGAACACATATAAAGTATGTGTTTTTTAAAACTAGATGTAGTAGATATAATTGTAAATCGAATTAACCATAATAATTTAAACAATTTATTATTTATTATTATAATAGTATATTTATTATTGTAATATTTTTATGTTTTAAAGTTTTACATATTAAAATTTGTACACTTTATTTTTTATTAATATGAATTTATGAAAATATTGCTAAAAATTACATATTGATCATGAACCAAATTAAAAAACATATGTGCTAAATTAATAAATTACAAAATTGTCCCTCAGCACTATCTATTTTTTTTAAAGTCAATGTTACCCTAAACCCCTAATTTAAATTTACTACTGAAATAATTGAAATAATTTATTATTTATATATAAAGATATATTTAATATCTTTTGGTGGAAGGAAATATTTTATATATGTTAGTATGTTTAATTAACATTTTATATTAGTTTTGTTTGAAAATACTTTATAAACACATGCGTAAAAATTATAAAACAAAATAATTCTTTATATAATTTTATAAATTATAGATTTGGCCCATGGGATAAATTGAAAAACAATCAAGTGTCTGAAATTGCAAATAGGTCCCTCAAATTTATCCAATTTTCAAAAACATGACCAAAAAAAAATTGCCCTAATTAAATGTTTATGACTGCGCCATCATTGTCCTGTTGGCCTCCCGTCATCCCTGTCGAGAGCGTCAGCACCACCGCGTGCTCTGTCCGTGTCTCCATCGTCGCTGGCGTATCCCATTCGTCTGCCTCTAACGGAGTTGAAAGGTGTGGACACCTCCGACGTCGGGTCGTCGTCAGCCACCATCGTGAACGCTTGTGTTGCGCTGTCGCAGATGTCCGTTCGTCAGTGTTTGTCCCATTATTGTTGTGTTTTTCGTATTTACTTTATCTTTCTTTTTTCCCTTTTTTAAGTTGTTTCTTTAGTTTTTAGTCCATTTCGTGTTTTATTATGTGTTTTCCTTCATTTTGAGTCTTTAGGTGTTTTCCGTTTGTTTTTCCGGTTTTCTTTTGTGCTTTGTCGTTTTTGAGTGTAGGTCGAGAGCTTTGGGCATATTTTTTCTTCAAGAAAAATTGGTTTCGAGAGCATAGTTGAATAGAGGGTTTCGTTGGCAACGCGTAGAAAAAAACGGCACCTAATTTCGAGTTCGGACGAGCCCAAATGAGCCCGAAACGTAAAGTCATGCTATAGTCGAGGATCGATGTAATTGAGGCAAATATCCGATTAGAAAGTTGATAGCTACTCCGCCTTCCTTATGACCAATCACCCATGGTATCATCAAAGGATGCGTTCTTCGTAGCCAAAAAGTCGCGACTCGCAGCAAAAGTCGCGACTCGCTACCTCAAAGTCGCGACTCGCGAGTACAAGTAGCGACTCACCAGTCCAAAGTCGCGATTCGCGAGAAAAATAGAGGCTGAAGTAGACGTTTGCGATCTCGAGTCGCGACTCGCGGGATGAAGTCGCGACTCGTGAATCATGCCGCGATTTTCCCCAGAAATTGAAGAAATGAAGACGCGCGACGCGCGAGGAAGTCGCGACTCGTGACCTGGAAAAGTGATAAGTCGCGACTCGTGACTTGCCGACGCAAATTTCGAGATGCGGGTTTTTAACATCAGATTTTGGACCTATGGCTTATTATTCCATCCCTAAACTTGTTTTCTTCAAGTTTTCTCTCCAAAACAAAAAAAAAAAAAACTCAATATTGTAGGATAATTTTCTCCGCTGTTCTTTTTATTTTCTCATGCTTGGATTATTGGACACAAAGACATTTGGATTGAAATCTTGCAAGTCTTAATCCGATTGTAAGTTTTTCAATTCTATTCTATTATTGTTGATTGGTTTTATGTTCTTAATTCTGGTTAACATGAGATTGAATTTAAGCGTGAGGTAATCCATTCACTTAGGGTTAGGGATTTTAATTGTTGTTTGAATTATGTGGAATGTGTTTTGTTCAATCTATGCGAGTTGTGTGAATTATAGGTTAGTTTATTGATCACCATTCTAACCTAGTTAATCGATGTTTAGAACCGAGAGGGGAGATGTCGGTCGATCTAGGCTCGTATAGAGTAGACATGTTCAAAAACGTATTGTCTATGTGGTGCTTGTTTGAATGAATATATCGTTTATGTATGTGATGTTGTTACAAGAGTTATTGAGCATAGCCCTATAGACGTGTAGGCTTGTTAAATCTTGTAACCGAACAAATAAGCGTTTAACATAGTTTAAGACTTGATGAGATTTCCTGACCCCTAGAACTTCTTCCTTTTCTCTAGCAATTTATTTGTTATTTCATTATTCACTTTCATAGTTCTAATTAGTTTTAGATATTTCTCCAAATAATCCTTGATTAGAGTGCTTAGGATTTATTTTCTTGTCGTGTGTGATTAATACCAACACTAAATTCTGAACCGTTTTCTTGTCGGTGTGATTAATACCAACACTAAATTTTGGCGCCGTTGCTGGGGAAGACAAGTAGGATATTTTATTTTGGTATTGATTTTATTTTCTGTGTTTCTATTTGTTTTGTGTTTTTCATATTTTTGTTCTTTTTTTGTTGTGTGTCTTTGTTTTAATTTTTGTCTTTTTTGCTTTTGTCTTCTTTTTCATTCCTCTTCGTGGCTACATGTGGTTGTTCTGTTTTGGTGTGCAGGTATTATAGACTTCAACCGTATGTTCCCCTCACCGCACACCCAATCTCGGGTTAACAAGCTGAGCTATTCCGTTGGGTACCACGACCAATCATATCCATACTGTTAGAGGTATGCTGTAAAAGCTATGTTTTGCAGATTCTATCAATTCCATTTTGA
>CACSLK010016922.1:21150-32721 GCA_902706635.1 Striga hermonthica
ATGGAATTGATAGAAACTGCAAAACACAGCTTTTACAGCATACCTCTAACACTAAAGATGCGGCTCGTGTTCCACTAATGGTATGGGACCCCAAATCCGAGGTGGGAGTCTCTTCTCTGTCAAGTGTCGACAAGCTGAGTTATGCAAAGGCGTGCGTTGGCAGGGCGCTGGTAAGCTTTGTGGCGGCTGAGGACGATCATCGCCGGGTTGCGTCGCAGTTGGAAGGGAAAAAAGATATCATAGCTGCGCGTGACGTCGTGATCATCAAATTGAAGGAAGAATCTACAAAAATGGAGGCCGACTTGAAAGGCCAACTTTCTGAGCAAGCCACCCAGTTGGAGAAGGCACGAGCTGAGGCGGTGACATTATCTGAGGAGAAGAAAGCCTTTGAGGCCGAGGTGGACGACCTTAAAGTGCGCCTCACCGTGGTGGAGCAGCATTTCAAAGCTTCCGAGGCGAAAGTGGAAGAAACAGCGAAGGCGCTGGCAGATGAAAAGGCGGGGCATGAAATAACTCGCCGAGAGTGCGCCGAGGTTCACGAGCTGGTAGGTCGGCAAAAGGACGCCCATCAAGCCGAGATGGCTAAGCTTGAGAGAGAGAAGTCGGCGTACGGAGAATTTATGTACGAGAATGGCTTTCAAGCTGGGAAGGACTCTGTTGCGGCCATGGAACCGAAGTCCGCTGATGATACCGGGGCGGAGGCCGTTGACGCCGGTGATGAGGATGAGGTCGGTGGTCCCGACCTTGAGATTTAAGGAACACTTGTTTAAACTTGCGTTGGGTCATTGAGCGCTATGATGCCGGCTACTATGATATCGATGACCTCTGTTTGTTCCTATTCCGCAAGTTGGAGAAGTATGGTTTCGATAGCGAGATAAAAGGGATGCATGTGGTGGCTAACGAGGATGAGCGTGAGTTTTGTGTTTGGATTCTCCGTCGTTCTGAGGAGATAAATGCGAATCCAGATTTGCCGCCACTGTCTGAGGACAGGGCTGCTCTTCTCCGTCGTGCTTATGTTAACATGATCTTGGAGGAAGAGAAAGAAAAGAGGAAGGAACTGGCTGACGTGTATCTCTCAACTTTGGCCGAGGTGGTGGTTGAACAACACTTCGACGACATGACTCCGGAGCAAATTCAGAGCCAGGTCAAAGCTTATATCGAGGAGAAGGCAAGGTCGGCCGATAAGGAGATTGAAGTTGTTAAGGTTGTCACGCCGGCTGAAGATGATGTAGACAAGTTGCCTGATCCTCGCGAGGAGTTCATTCCGGTGCCAGATGGGGCCATTGAGATTGTTGTTAAAGCAAAGGAGTCGCAAGTTCTGGAGCGGCTATCTTCGGGGATTGAAACCGGGGAAGGCAGCGGCACCGGGACCGATGTGGAGAAGAAAGATGACGGCCCTTGAAGTTTCCGTTCTTTTTATATTTATATATTTGCACTATATAGTCGGGGTGCCGGCATGTCGGCATCCTTAGTAGGAAATATATAATGTGGACAATATGTAATCGGGGTCATCAGATAACTGAGTCCCTTAGCAGGAAAATATGTAGGGTATTTCCCAACTTTTTCAAACTATATATATATGAAGTGTTTGCGTAATTTTTATTTTGATTTATGTTTGCTATACAAATTTCAGCAACTTTTCGACCAAGTGTTCTGAATTCGGTTCGGATTATAAAGTGAATCGCTTCAACTCGGATTTATTCATATTATGAACCGAGTCGTGGGCTTTTATAAAAATAGTTTCCGAGTTCCACTTTGATCTTTAGTTTTTGTGATAATTTCAGCCACAAGTGTAAGTCAATATGCGAGTTTTCAAATAACTCGCGAAACATAACACATATTTCGGGCTGTATGTGAAAGAAAATAGGGTTCACCGAACTTCGTCAGGGTTCCATTATGGAATGGCCCCGACCGATTTCTATTATGTTTTATGTTTGGTAACTTTCGGGACCCGTCAAATCATGTGGGTTGAAATGACGTTTGACGAGCATCACCCCATCCGAAAATATGTGGTATTCGGACATATTATGGGGTATCAGCTAGACCGAGTGTCGCAATGCTTACATCGGTACAAAAGATTCATAGAACTGAACTTCAAAGTATTTACATCGATATCGAGCTATTTCTCGGATTTTCAAAAGCGAAAGCCGACAGGCTTTTCAGTACATCAAAAGGGTGACTTCGTACATTCACCGAGGTGGAAAGAAGGTTCGTGCAAAAGGAAGATCGGCTATCCGACTTCAGACCATTCACTGATAGAACTTCTTCAGGAACACAGCATTCCAGGGATATTGATGCGGTGTTTCATCAGGATGAGAAATTCGGTAGGCCCTATGAGGTAGGACTTAAATGATTTGAAAGGGTCCTTCCCACCTCGGTCTGAGTGGTCCGGGGTCAGGCCCCATTATACGTTTGAGGACCAAATCTCCAACTCGGAATGAACGAGGTTTGAGTTTAGAATTGATATATCTCTCATTTCTTTGCTTGTAAGCAGCATTCCTGAGTTCGGCCCGGGTACGATGTTCTTCAAGCAGGTCCAGATTAGCCTTTATGTTTTCCGAGTTGGTCTCTTCGGTGAAATGTTGAACTCGGTACGTCAGTTCTCCGAGCTCGACTGGGACCACGGCTTCCGAACCGTAAGTTAAGGAAAATGGGGTTTCGCCAGTAGAAGTTCGAGTGGTAGTCCGGTAAGCCCACAGGACATGTGGCAACTCTTCAGGCCAAGCTCCTTTGGCGGCGTCAAGTCGGACTTTGAGGCCGTTCTTTATGAGCTTGTTCACAGCTTCAACTTGACCGTTGGATTGCGGGTGATAAGGCGAAGAGAAAAAATGCTTGATGTTGTATTCTTTGCATAAGGACTCGAGTTGCTTGCCTTCAAATTGCCGACCGTTGTCGGTGATGATGGAGTTCGGGACTCCGAAACAGCAGATGAGCGACTTCCATATAAAGTCAACGATTTTCTGTTCGGTTATGGTGACTAACGGTTCGGCTTCAGCCCACTTAGTGAAATAATCCACAGCTACAATAGCAAATCGGACGCCTTCTTTTCTGGTTTGTAGAGGGCCTATGAGATCAATCCCCCATTTGGCGAATGGCCATGGACTGTAGATTGATTTGAGCTCTTCGGAAGACTGATGGACATTTGGTGCAAACACTTGGCATTTCGGGCATTTGCGAACCCATGTGGCAGCGTCGGTTTTTAAGGTCGGCCAGTAATAACCTTGTCGCAAGATTTTATAAGATAATGCTTGTGCGCCGGGGTGACTTCTGCAAATTCCTTCATGGATTTCTTCAAGGATATATCGCGAATCAGCTTCACTCACGCATTTTAAAAGTGGGACAGAGTATCCTCTTTTAAACAACATTCCGTTATTCAACATATACCGAGCTGCTCGGATCCGAAGTGCACGAGCTTCTTTTGGGTCTGTGGGCAAGGCCCCAGTTTCTAAGTAGTGGATAATAGGATCCATCCAAGTTGGTGGTTTTTGTGGTGTTACCGGATCGATGGTTGCGACCTCGAAAAAGGCAGTTGACGGTTGTTCTTGCTGACCAATTTGGACATACTCCGCGCTCTCCATCCCGGTACTGGACGCCAGACGAGATAAGGCATCTGCTTGAACATTAAGAGTTCGAGGGATGTGCTCGAGGTCGGCGGAGAATTTTGATAATTTCCGTTTGGCCAAAGAGAGATAAGGAGTCAGCCGAGGTTCTTTGACTTCATATGAACCATTGATTTGGTTGACTAGGAGCTGGGAGTCCGAGAAGACTTTAAGGTGGGTCACGTTCATGGATTCCGCCAAATTCAATCTGGATAGCAAAGCTTCGTATTCAGCTTCATTGTTGGTTGCCGGGAAAAGAAACTTCACCGAGTGACCAAATAACCGATTTTCCAGATCAGCTAAAACTATCCCTGCACCTGCTCGGTTGGCTGTTGAGGATCCACCAATATAGAGGACCCATGGTTGATTATCATGATGAACTGTTATGGCCGGAGTGAACTCGGCGATGAAGTCAGATAAAGCTTGAGCCTTGATCGCGGTCCTCGGTTGATAATGGATGTCGAATTGTCCGAGTTCAATGGCCCATTTGACCATGCGTCCCGAGGTGTCAGGTCGGTGCAGGATATGCCGAAGTGGATATGAAGTGCGAACAGTTATGGAATGTTCTTGGAAATAAGGTCGTAATTTCCGGGCTGCAATGACAAGTGCAAACGCCAACTTTTCCATCGGAGGATAACGCAATTTGGCATCATGCAAGGCTTTGCTGACATAATAGATAGGTGATTGCAGCAATTCCACTTCACGTATCAAAACGGCGCTAATGGCAGAATCGCTGACTCCGAGATATAAAAACAACAGTTCTTCGGGTTTTGGCTTTTGTAAAGTCGGTGGAGAGACAAGCGTCTCCTTGATGCTGACGAGAGCTTTCTGACATTCCTCGGTCCATTCAAAACGTTTTCCTTTCTTGATTGCTTCGAAAAAGGGCTTGCAACGATCTGTAGACTTGGAGATGAACCGGTTGAGTGCAGCAAGTCGGCCAATTAGGGCCTGAACACCCTTGACCGAGGTCGGGAGAGTTAGATCTTGAATAGCCTTTTTATTGGCCGGATTGGCTTCAATTCCGCGCTGGCTAACCATATAGCCCAGAAATTTTCCAGATTCAACTCCAAAAGTACATTTCTTAGGATTTAAGACCATGGAGTAAGATCGGAGGATGGCGAACATACCTTGGAGATGTGTTATATGATCAGAGGTGTGCACCGATTTGACGAGCATGTCATCAACATAAACTTCCATAGTGTGTCCGATCAGTGTAGCGAACATTTTGTTGACGAGACGTTGATATGTGGCTCCGGCGTTCTTTAATCCAAATGGCATCATTGTATAACAGTACAAGCCTCCGGCCGAATAGAATGAGGTGTGTTCAGAATCTTCAGGATCCATAGGAATCTGATTATAGCCCGAGTAAGCATCCATGAAACTCATCAACTCATGTCTCGACGTTGCATCAACCATATAATCTATGTGGGGAAGCGGATAACTATCCTTCGGGCACGCCTTGTTCAGGTCGGAAAAATCAATACACAGTCTCCATAACCCATTGCTCTTTTTGACAAGAACAGGATTTGAGACCCACGTCGGGTATTAGGCTTCCTTGATGAATTTATTTTCGATGAGTTTTTTGACTTCTTCTTCCAACGCCTTCTGACGATCCGACCCTAGTTTCCTTCTCTTTTGTACAACAGGCCGGATGGTTCGATCGAGGTTCAACTTGTGGCTAGCAACACCGAGGTCGATACCCTTCATATCCTCGTGCTTCCAAGTGAAAACATCGGAATTATGTTTGAGAAACGAGATAAGTTCTGACCGAAGAGGTTCTTGAAGATGACTTCCGATACGTAGTGATTTGTGGAAAACCGGTTCATCGATATAGATCAATTCTACGTCTTCTCAAGGTTCGGCTCGATCACTTTGGCTTTTTTCTTTGAACAAGGCTCTAGGGTCCAACTCGTCCTCTTCAAGAAGTGGCTCCTTTCCAGGTCGGCGACCTCGGTCTTCGGTCAAAGGATCCGAGGTGGAAGGATCACCGACGTGGTTGTTCAGTTCTTCGGACGCCGTGTCGTTTGAGACACGTTGTGATGGAGAGTTGTTTGTCGAGGTAGAATGGACGCCGCTAGATGGTATGAGTGTAATAAGTTCTCGAGCTTCTCTTTGGTCTCCGAAGTGGGTTCCCTCTCCTCTGGTAGTTGGGAACTTTAGCGCATAGTGGAAGATCGAAACTGCAGCTCGAAGTTTATACAAGGCTGTTCTGCCGATGATGGCATTGTACTCATTTTTGATATCCAGAATCTTGAAAGTTTCCATGACGAGTTTGGTGACATTCTCCGAAGTACCGAACCTGACAGGTAAGGTGATCTCACCGATAGGCTTCGAAATACTGCCGTTGAACCCTTGTATTTGATCATTGCAAGGTCGGATGTCGGCGGGATCAAGTCCCATATTGTCAAAAGCTTTTAACATCAAAATGCTTGAATAGGCCCCAGTATCCACCATAACGCGATGTACGGGGATTCCGCATATTGGGACGGTGATAACAAGTGCGTCGGAATGAGGGTGTGCGAAGTGGTTAGCATCCTCCATATTAAAAGTAATGGGACAATTCCGATTGTTGAGGATATCTCTCAAATCTATAGTGTACACTTGTTTACCGGAGTTGCACGCTTGTCGGGCATAAGCCTTGATCTGTCGACGGGATAATGTATTCCGGGAGTTATTGGTGTTGACACGGTGGACTGTGATTTGCATCGGTTCGGGAGACCGACCTCGTTTACGCCATCGGGAGGTTTCAGCAGAGTTAGAATCGGATGTTTCCGAGGTGAACATAAATACTTCCTTTTCTCCTTGTCGGATGCGCTTTGGTATGGATCCTCGGTCCTCCTCATCGTCTTCATCAAAGGGTTCAATCTGGCGTCCCGGACCTCGCCTCTGGGATCAGTATTACGGTAAAATTTTCTGAGCTACGGATGGCCAATCAAACGCAACAATGCGGCTAACAAACTCAAACACTCGTATGTGTTGTGCCCTGGCGATTTATGATAATCACAATATCGGGACTTGTCCAGTTTTCCCTCGGGCATCCGAAGTGGTTTGGGACCTGGTAAAATGCCTTTCCCTTTGATTTCTTCATATATGGTGGCTGCTCCCGCAGAATATACGGTTTGATAACCGGACTTCACATCGGTAGCATATTGTTTTCGGGCCGCTCGATCTTCAGGATCGTTGGGATGTCCCCGGGGAGGCCCCCTAAACTGAGTCTTGTTTTGTCTTTCAAAATATTTGTTCTTCTTCTTCTCATCGGTTCCTGCCTTGGATGACTTCGGATTAAAGTTAAAGTCGGGGACCGACATGGCTTCCTCAGCTATAATATGTTGCTGAGCTCGAGCGAGAAATTCTTGAAAAGTATTCGGTTTATTCTGACACAGTGTCCAGCGGAAAATTGAATTCGGTTTTAGCCCAGCGATAGCCATGACAAGCAGAGTTTCAGGATGACAAGGTTCCATGTTCTGAACTCAGTCATTGAACCGGGCAATATAATCCTTGACACTTTCATTATCTTTTTGAGTGACATTCGCAAGAGATTCTTTTGGGATTAGGCAGACTTGAGCCCCGATGAAATGAGATCGAAAAGCCGACCTCAGTTGCTGCCACTTCCAAATTGAATGAGGAGGAAGAGAATTTTTGGGCCCGAGGCCCCAGTGTAAGCAAAAACATACGACACCGAAGTGCGTCTGAGGCCCCATGCAGATCCATCCAAGAAGTATAATGACCGAGGTGCGAGTCAAGGTCAGATGTTCCATCATATAGCCCAATTTGGGAAACTTTGACTTTCCCGGGTACTGGTTCCGAAGTGAGCTCCGGAGTAAGGGGAGAATCGGCTTCCAAATACACTTGTGCCGAGGTGGAGGCCCGCCGAGGTGGATCTTCAGGTGCCTGTTGCCGACTTTCCAATTTGGCTATTCTTCGTCGCAATGTTTCGAGTTCGGATGACTCTTGACGAGCCCGATTTCGTTCAATATGCTGTCGAAGGTCGGTCTGCGCCGGGTTGGAGGGATTTCGGCGCTGTGCATGAGGCGGTGATCATCGTGAATGACCCGACTGGCTTTCGGCAGTTTCTTCTTGAGGAAGTATAGGAGGATTGCGCCCGGCGTCGGTGCGACGCGTAGTTTGTTCCGGAGGCGGTTGCGACAATCGATCACGAGGTTGAGATGTAGCATGAGATGTTGTCCTTCCGCCGTCTTGTCGCACCGGTGGATTCTGCCGGTTTGCGGGAGTCGTGGGAATGATGGAGTGTTCCGGAGCAGTCGTTGATGTTCCCGGAATTGTTTGGGCCATTAGAGCGGCAAAACCACGCGCAAACTCTGGATTTTGAAACAGAACAGCATAATTCGGTACAGGCGGGGCCACGGCTTGTCGTCTGGCAGATTGCGCGGCGCTGCGACTGTGGCCGTCTCGTGAGGTGTGACCACGATGATCTTAGTGAGACATGGTGGATATGGCTGGTGTGAATCGTTTCTTGGAAAAGCGGAGATTGACCTCAAATCACTTATGAGGCCCTCCTTCTAGCGCCAAACTGTTGTTATATGATTTTTAACAACGATGTAGTGAGTGATTAAGTAAATAATTATGAGTGATTTAGACGTAAATTATGTTAAAATAACTCAACAATGGCCCCGGTCCGAGGTGAACCGAGGTGAAGAGCCGTTATGGGCTTTTTCGTGTTGCATATGAATGAGTTCGGAGGAAGATCCCCGTACAGATGTCTTTGGGTCGTTATTTATAGCAACTTTTTTGATGAATACATTGGAATTCGTGTACTACTTTTCGTATAAAGTAACTTTTGGTGGGCGGTCTGTAGCTGTGGGTCCCACATGAATGATGATAAAATCTCAGGGATTGTGATGGGCGTGTAGACGCCTTGTCACCTGCTTTAGGAGGTGAGACCTCGGTTCGTTCTTAGGAGATAGGACCTCGGTAGGTTTCGGCCACTTCGGTCTTCGATAGTTCGGACCGGTTCATTGTGTGGGCCAGTGTGGCTTTGGATCACGTCGGTTCAGCAGTTGATGACACTTAGCAATGATGCTTAAACTTCCTTAATGATGCTTTACCGAGTCGGATAATAACAAATGCTATAATAAAATTGTAATATATATATATATTTATTTTTTTTCGGCTTTAAATTAATTATCGAGCGTTCGTTTTTATCTCGAGAAACCGACTCGTAGTATTAGACCCGCGCCCGATTTTTGAACCCGAACCGCCCGCAACCGGAGCAGTTTCCTAAATGACTTGGAGAGGAAGAGTTATAACCCTAGTTGTATATTCTCCTCCATCTCGTCACTTTAAACCGCAGACATCATAAATCTTTCTCTCGATCTTTTTCTCTCATCTCTCTCTCGCTTTCACGTTAGAAAAGAGAAGTCCCTTCTTCTCTCCATCTCTCTCTTATTCCATCGTCGCCAACTCTCAGGCCGACCATCATCATCACCAACGAGAGCAGCAGGTCGTGAAACCCACAGCACCATCATCGCCCGATCATCCCACTCTTTTCCTCGCGCGTCACTTCATCGGACCCATGTCGTGCGACCAGCAGAGGAGGAGAGATTCGCGAGCAGAAGCTTCGACCGAGGACCCTTGTTCAAATTTCAGATCACGTCGAGTAAATTCCCTGCCCTTCTGGTGAACCTCCTCAGTTCCGCGATCTGATTAGGGTAGCTGCAAGGGACGAGTAGCTAGTCCCTGTCGTGAGTCTAGCCTGCCGTTGGTCGTGAGCTCCGGCGCGTTCACCGTCTCTGCATCGTGAGACCATCCCCGACGGTCCGCAGCCAAGTACCATCGTCTTCCCAGCATCTGTTGCAGGTCCGTTGGTCCGTTTTACTGTCATTAGAACCACCGAGCAGCAGCAAAGGATGTCCTCGAGCAGCCCCATTCGCGCATATCGGCCCCGTTGACTTCTATTCCGAGCAGCGCCTCCCCCGTCGGTCTTCGGTTAGCAGTCCAAACAACAGCGGTAGCCTTTCGGCCCCCATACGAGAGCCTAGGGCTGAGAACCGAAAGCCGAGCGTAGCCGTTGAGTCCCGTCGAGTTCCATCGGAGTGCCAAATGTAGCCGTTGAGTCCCGTCGGAGCGCACAGACAGCCGTTAAGCCCCGTTCGGCCCTTTTCCTTACTCATTTAGCGTATCATGTCCCGAAAACGGTATTCTTTCGAGCCCGGGATGATTTATATTGTTGCTCATTATTATCGAATTAACGTACATAATAATTCAAGTGAAAATCGTAAGATGTTGCTTTCTATCGCGTTTAAATAAGACCGAGTTGGACCTCGGACAACGTGTTTGCGATTTATCTAATGTTTAAGTCTTAAAGAATGGAAATTAGGCTTGGTTAACATATGATTTACGTGTTTTGGATGCTATGTTCATGAGTGTGTGAATTGGTTGGAAAATTGGATTAACCCTCAAATTATAGCCGCTGGTTGTACTCAGTTTTTCGTAATCGAGTAGCTGTTTTCTGTTCGAGTGTTCTTCTTGAATTTTGTAGTGCTTTGAGTTATGTTTCTGTGTGGTTTGGAATTTTGTGATTCGGAGTTGAAATGGATTTTATATGAATTTTCAAAGGCAGACAGGCGTGCAGTCTTTATAAACTCGGGCAGAAAAGTTGATCTTAGTTCATGGCTATGTTTGATGATCTTAGCATGCCTGAATGAAAATATGTTCTTCATGTCCAATGTAGTAAATGTTGTAAGCTGCTTGGGAGAGTTGGAATTTCTTAAAAAAGAGTTGATTTGAATTTTATATGATTTTTCTAATTGGAATGTACACCCAGTTTTTATGAACCATGGCTATGTTTAAGTGTTGAATATGTGCTCTATTTTGATGACCCGAAAGTGTTCATATGAAAACGTTCTCTTCATTACAATTGTAGATTTCCATGTGTAGGTTATGTAAGTATTGAGTTTGTATGAATTGGAGTTGTGTAGCTTGAGTTGTTGCCATTTTACTAAGGTGCTGTATTTTTTTAGAAAGTTGTTTGCCGTTTCTATTGTACCTCAGTTTATGCCATCAGAGACCAATTATTTGAGGTTGATTTCTTTTTAGAAAATGTAGTATGTTCAGTTTTCTGTACCTGGAATTTGGAATTTTGTAATTATGAGCTATATAGAATAAGTTATGATTTTTACGAGAATATTGCGCGTCCAGTTTTTTTCTTGCTACCCGGCTGCTTGTGTGTAATTAATGTGTGACCTGTTTATTGGGTCGTAATGTGCTCGTATTAACTTATGCTCTTCATAAAGGTTATAGGTCTGTTCCTGGTATTTCAAATGAGATATATTGCATGTTGATATGTGCTCCGTAGCTCGAATTATCCTCAAAATGCCACCACCTTGTTTGAACATTTTGACTGCACCTATGTTTGGATGTTTGTTGTATTAAGTGGCTTTAAATGATTTTATTTGCCTGAGTGTTCTGCATGGAAGTGATAGAGGCATGAATTAGAGATATTTTCCAAGTGGTTTAATCATGATATGATTTGTAGACTGAAAACTACATGCATTTTAACGTCATCGCGCATGCTGAAAATTGGTGCAAGTTCATGTTTAGGATTCTAATTTGACTTTTATTGTTTAAACGTATGTTTATGTTGCATAACTGAACCATGTCATGCTATGTGATGTTTATTTGATTCTTGAATGTTCTAAGTGTTAAAAGTTAAGCAAGCCAAGATATCCAACAACCGAAAAGACTTATACATAAATCTTTTCCAAAGCAAGGCGAGCAAGGCAAAGCCAAGCAAGCTAGTTTTCAAAGATTATGTATATGTATAAGACTAGCAAGAATAAGATAAGTCTTGATAAGATTCTAAGACAACTACAACGATTGTAGGTGTTTGACGAGTTTGTGCCTCGACTGCCTACTGCTTTCCTGGTTTTATTGCCTTACTCCGGATACCAGGTGGGTTGAAATTGTAAAATTTCTATGCCTTAAATGTTATTACTGTTTTAATTGTGGTATG
>CACSLK010016925.1:20215-34763 GCA_902706635.1 Striga hermonthica
TGAGTTTCCACGGAGCACAGTGCCTTAGTGCTCACTCCCCAGTTTATTCATGTTCTTTCAGGTCAGCAGGTCGGGCCGGGAGCGTGACGTGACGGAGCAGATCGGGACTTTGAGGATATTCATATATATGTTTTGGACTGTATAACTATGATTTACGCTTCCGCTTGACTTTTGATGATGTTTTAATATATTTTGACGAACTCATCGTGTTTTGACGAACTTTTCAGAAAACACAGTTTTTTTCAATAACCGGACGTTTTTATTAAATTAAGACAACAGTTTTCTAAATTAAGTAAAGATTTTTCACGGTAGCACCCCCAAATCAGTTTCGCAAAGTAAAAATGTTTAGTTTTTCAAAGACTTTGCGATTAATTGCGCAACTCTGATTTATCTAGTAAGGTGGGGTGTTACAAAAGAAAACTTACTCATACTCATGATGCTTGACGGAAAGTCTTGAGAAATCGGAAAAGGGTGCCGGAGAATAAGAGCGCCGGAAAGCTGTGTTTGCCGAAGGAAAACAGAGAGTTTGAGGGAGATGAGTGCGAAAAGTAGGGACGAGAAAAGATGGGGATTATTTATAGAAAGGGCAGAGAGACCCTAGCCCTCAAATTAAAGTCATATTCAACGGTTGAGATGGTGCACAGAATACGAAGCGGCGGAGAGATAAAGCGTCTTATAAATGCTCGAAGGCCTTATTTTTTGAAATTTGAAATTCAAAAAGATTCAGACTTATCTAATCAAATCAAAATTCGCGTAGGCGAGTCGTATTACAAGTCGAGGTAACGAGTGGGTGCGACCCAAGGTAACAACTTGATGACGGGACACATGAAAAGATTCGTAGGAAACATCCAGTCGACACAATCTACTCGTAAGCTTAGAGTCGCTTCGAGTAATTTTGGGGGGGACTAGATGATATAGCCATACTGCCGCATAACAGTTAAATAAGACTATGGTATCTCCAATCAAGGATACAGGCATCTCTCCCAGTCGACTTCCATGTGTCGGCTACCGAAAGAGGATTTCCTCTTGAAAGATGGTTAAACATGTGAGGATCCATTAGCAATCGAATATGACTCAGTCGACTCGACTCGACTGAATCAAGTCGACTGAGAAAGGCTGGAAGCCCTTAAATCCCGACAGCTCTAATACGCTTCAGCATACTGAAGGGACAGCTAAGGATAAGGAAGGATCTAGAAGCTGACTAGGAAACGGACGGAATGCGAACTGACCAGGGTAGTTTGGACATTTCCAGTAAGTCGGCCGGGGCGTTTTGGGGTCTTCAGGTGAGTGTTCCATTTCTATATAAAGGAGCTGAGGTAACTCCAAAACCCTAACTCCCATTCATTCCATATTCTTTTCATTACTGCTGCTGCTCTCATAGCAGCTCCCCTGATCTCTTTCACATACTGACTTGAGCGTCGGAGGCTCTACGCCGGAAACCCCTCCGCCGTTGAGTTCTTGCAGGTGTTCTTGCGGCTCAACAACGGTTCGAACGCCATCACATCAGATCTAAGCTCATTCGCACCGGTTCATCCCAGATCCAGACGTTTTCCCATTGGACCGTTCCAGATCTGAGAAGAGACCCATCAAACGAGATATTGGATTGTTCCCACAATACTTTCCATTTTTTTTTTTTTTTTGAAAACGGAATTGGATACGCAATCTCCCCTTCTTTTTGTTCGATGAATTTTTGAATTCGCAGGGATATAGAATTCTCGTGTACGATGGAAATTTGGAATACAATTTCTTATTTTGCAACAAAATCGGGACACCGATTTACCTCCTTTCGGTATATCTGGATTTGTTCCACAGACACGCCAATTTGATGAGCCAAAATAATTGACTCGTTGCCCCAATTTTATAATTCCCCTATGTGCTTCTTATTTTGTTTGGAAATTTTGGATATTGAAGTGCTCCTAGAGAATGGGTTTCTCGCAAGCATACAAAATTTCTGTGTAACGAGATATTGGATATTGGATTGTTCCCATGATACTTTACCTTTTGTTTTTCTTTTTTCTTTTTTTTTTTAATTTTTTGAAAATGGAATTAGATACGCAATCTCCCCTTCTTTTTGTTCGATGAATTTTTGAATTCGCAGGGATATAGAATAATCGTGTACGATGGAAATTTGGAATATCATTTCCTATTTCTCTTTGCAACAAAAAACACCGATTTACCTCCTTCCGATAGAACTTGGTTTTCCCACAGACGACGCCAATTTGACGAGCCAAAATAATTGACTCATCGAGGTTTCCGGTCGAACGCTCATCTCGGTTGCGTGAGAATTCAGACATCTCGATCGCCTTCGTCTTCAAGAACCGGATCGACCTGCAAAGCACCGGGGTGGAGCCCCGGCATAGACACTCCGACGCTTAAGTAAGTAAACATATATTTTGATCGTGTAGTTTACGTAATCTTAAGAGCTTAGCATTAGAAAATGAACCTTGTTTCTTATTTATAAGGGGTTTAATGACTTACTCACCAAGATAATGAGTTTACTCAATAAATGTAAGCCCCTCTACTTGTACATTGAAATCATCAGAGTTTTTGAAAAATGAATCGAACTTTTCGTAAATAATTTAACTTTTAAAACAGGCTTGGAGGGTACTTACTAAACATGTTACTGGCTTTACTGTCATGACTGCTTTTAATCATTTCAGGATATCTCATCCCGACATAACCATGTCCAGTTCATTAACACCAAGCAGAGCGATCGATACTAGTGCGATAAATGAATTAAAAGAAAAAAAAACTAAAACTGGAATCCGAACAATGTTCAACATAGCTGATAATATCATGTTCGGAAAATAAAATGTTCAATAGCAGAAGCAATAAGTAAACTGCATATGACCACCACTAGCCCCTCTTGAGTCCCGCCCGACATGCTAACCGGAATATGATAATTGGGGGGGCTGAGCAATAATCAACGTGCTCATCAATATTCCATACTATGCAATTATTCATAATAAAAACAGGTACTGATAACATTGGCATATAAATAAGTAAATCAAGGTCTCATAACATGGCTCATCTGTTGGTTTACCGGTCGGGAACGCTAACCCACACGACACGGCAAACTGATCTCGGGTGTACACCTCACCACCGCGAACGCTGACCCACACGGCGGGAGATCCTGTCCTGGTACCCACTCGCGGGCATTGCCCACTCATAGGCAAATACTCATATACATACCTCGGCTATAAATACCTTGCGTTTATTAAGAATTAGAACATAGCATGGAAAATCTCCACCTATTGAGCTTACTGACTGGATGAAAATGCATGTGCGTCTGAATGAGGGCTCGACTCCTCTTAATCTACATTTTGATTATTTAAATCTTATTATTAGGGTTTTAACTAACAGACAAAGAGCACGACAGTTAAAGAAATTAATAGCATATAAGACAGACAAATATGACTAAAAAATAAAAAAGATTGAACAAATAAGAGCATATCATGAAATCAAATAAAGTAGGTACAATCATATACATCTTTTTAACTCTTTTCTTAACTCCAACAATTTTAAGAATTAATTCTATACTTTCAAAACTGAACATTAAACATTAAATTCAGCATGTAAAACTTACCATTAAGGCTAAGCAAAATTAACATAATGAAACACGAAAACCGCATGGCAAAATACAACACAATAATGCCTCCTTTATGTTTCATTCTTCTCTTAAATTCAAACTTTCTAGCCTTTCTTAACCTTTAAGGCCACAAAATATTTGAACTTACATGAACTCAAGGACAAACAACAAGGAAAGCACAACATAACACCAAGCAAAATTACAAGAAAATATATAAATCAAAACAACACATAACAAATCTCCTTCTTTTCTTCTCTTTTTTTTTTTCTTTTATTTTTTTATCACTTAAACATTTCGTATAAGTTTCTCAAAACTGACTTGGGACCTTTAAATAAGTACATTTCAACATGCTTAAACACCTCAAGAGCTCAGCAAATTGGGGCATAATACATGGTACGAACAAACATACAAATTCCAGCCTTTCTCCTCCTTTTCTTTCTTCTTTTCTTCCAAACTTTCGGGGCTACTTAAACATGAAAATATACAAATAGCAAGGAAAGCACAACATAACACCAAGCAAAATTACAAGAAAATATATAAATCAAAACAACACATAACAAATCTCCTTCTTTTCTTCTCTTTTTTTCTTTTATTTTTTTATCACTTAAACATTTCGTATAAGGTTCTCAAAACTGACTTGGGACCTTTAAATAAGTACATTTCAACATGCTTAAACACCTCAAGAGCTCAGGAAATTGGGGCATAATACATGGTACAAACAAACATACAAAATCGAGCCTTTCTCCTCCTTTTCTTTCTTCTTTTCTTCCAAACTTTCGGGGCTACTTAAGGGCCACAAAATTTCGCTTAAACCTCTGAACTAAAGCACCAATTAAGCATATAAAATAGCACATAGATCATATCAAAAGTTTAGCATTTAGTACCACGGCTAAATTGTAAAATATAGTCAATATCTTGTACGTTGGCAAATATAGCCATCATCTTTATGAATTGGCAATATTAGCCAACAACTTTTAAAATTTCGAGAATATTACCCGAATTGAACCAAATTCGACAAATAAAATTCAAAGATATAGCCAGTATCTTTTTACACAGTGGCAAGAATAGCCATCGAATTTGGTTGGACATGGGTAATAAAACCAAAATTTGGAAAGTTGTTGACTAATATTGCCAATTCGTAAACATGGTGGTTAATATTGCCACCGCATACAAGATTATGGCTATATTTCGCAATTAAACCTTAGTACCACACATTCGAGGCCAAAACATAACTCATAGATGTGCCTCTTTAATTTTCTTTCCTTTATCTCATACTCAACGGCACATGATTGGAGCCTTAAAGGCTAATCCTAGACTTGACAAGATACACATATTTAACTTGTTTTACATCAAAATAAAGCTCAACAAAAACAGAGCACATACATGGCCAACCATCACATTAAACAAACTCATTTCTTACTCACTTATCACTAAGACAAGCATGCCATTTCTATTTTCTGAGAACTGATTTCTAAGCATCATTTCGACTACAGCAAAAGGAGTAAAAGGCTCAGCAAATATACCTTACAAAAAGGGCTTAAAGAAGAAGGAAACAAAAGCGGGTCGGGGATGGCCTTGGTATGATGGGTTCACGCAGGCTTTGACTTTTGCTTGCTATCTTGCTTCTATGGCTCGCTTTGGACTGAGGTAAGGCTTAGGTGCTGCGAGAAAAACTTATGAGGGAGGGTTGCTGCTGCTCGGGAATGCGTGAAAGCTCTCGGCGGTCGTCGGTACGCGTGGTGTGGTGCTCGGTTTTACGATATGATTGAAACAAATGAAGCTGCTGGAATTATGCTAAGGGGTTGAGGGACTTAGAGATTTTTCTAGTGAATTATAAGGAAATGCTCAAGTGAGGAATGAAGGGAGATGAGGGTTAAATAGGTGGTTAAGGCTGTATTTGAAAATGAGAGGAGTGGGGAAGTTGCTACGAGAATGGGGGAGAGGATGGCGGCTTATGAGTTTCAATGGGGTTTGGAGCTGCTGAGAATGCCCTAAGAATAAGGGAGTTGTTAATGAGTAAGGTGACTTGGTTATTGCATGCAGGGAAAAAAAAAAAGGGGAGCATGATGTTCGGTTTCTAGGCCTAAGGCGTGCATGAGTCGGATTTAAATAATAAGGGCTCAACTATTACCATAGTTTGGCATGATATTGAATACTAACCACATAATTATAGAGCGGGCATGGAACACAGGATTGGCCGCCAAGTGTGTAGCTCCCGCTGCAGGAAAAATGGATAGCGAAAATACACGTAAAATAATTCAACATGCATATGCACATTAACAACTTTAGGCAATTTATTTTAAAAAAAACATGACACTTAGGCAATAATTCATATTAGAGCAACAAAAGAAATTACTTAATTAATAACACAATTAATTACAATTATATAATTAAACTAAGCAATTAAATCATGAAATATACAATTAATTCAAATAAGGCAAAAATATAGTCGGAATATCAATTTTATAGTCGAGCAAATGTGATATGATCCATACTTTTATTCATAAAACGGGGCGTTACAATAAACCAGAATTGCGATGTTCCTCAATAACTGTGTAGATATACTTCAACTTTCATGAATATATTTAACTAATATCGTGTACCTCGTAAATTAGGATTTAAGCTCCTTTGAATCAGACTTATTCGAACTAATCGGCCAGGCGGGTCGAACAAGTTATTTTATCTTCCTCGTCATTTATATCCTAGTGAATTATAATAATTAAAAATAATATTATAACAAAAAAATAATTTAATAAGACCGAAATATAGTAATGTAACACTTGATAATTGGTGTCTTCTCTCTGCAGCATGGTTAAGAAGTCTGATAACTGAATTTAAAATCATTAAAAAAACAAATCAATGTTTATAGGATAAATGATGTCGAAACTATCATAATTTATGTATGGTTAGACTTACTTCATTCTGAGCAATGAGATGGTTGTATTTAGAAACGATATTGGGATCAACACATATCCTACTAACACTATAAGAGGTTGATTTTGTGTAGCGTTGAGTAGGTTGAATGCGAATCTTGAATAAAAATTTCTTTCCAGCTAATTTATCTATATCTTCTGGTAACTCGAAACTGTCAGACTTCTAAATATGAAAATACTAGGAATACTCAGCTGTGCGATGCACAGCTGGCCCACCAAATATTATTAGTTGAACAATTGATCCATTTTGTAAGTTGTTTCGATATAGTTGCGTAAAACTTTACTTTTTGCTTTAGGGGATTTTTGTAATGATAACTAAGATATATCATATATTAACTAAGTAAATATAGAAGTATGAAAATGTACCAACGTTTTGCAATTTAAATCTTTTATAATGTTTGACAATATGAAGAAACATATGAACAAAAGATACATAAAAGGAAAGAAAGCTGAAGAAATTTGATTCTTTCTGCAATATTTAAACATAATAGCGATGCGAAATAGAGTTCATATACAATTAAGCATAAATGATGTACATTTATGCAAAGCATTTTCGTCTACAATGTACCAAAATACAACTTACAAAATATAAGTATAAGCTTATGATACAAAAGCTAGAAATTATTGCCTAACAAACAAGAAATGAATTGCTTGTTTAATTGGCAATAATGTTGAATAGTCATTTTATATTCAACAATCCAAAATGCAACATTCATTCATATAGTAAGTTCAAACATCTAGTGAGTTCAAAAGGCAACATCCACAACAACTACAAGTTCTGGTATTTAGAGAGCAGAAGTCGAACACTTCTAAATGACCATTAGTCTTGGTCTTTCATTTTCTTAGCTGGGCTACAGTGGTGTTGTTCAGTTGATTTTGTTGTATCTTTATCAACATTATTTGCTCTGGTGCTTTCTTCATTTGAAAAATTGACATGTCTGATTGCATGGTTTAGGAAAGACTGACTTCTTCTTCATCTTGTCCAGTGAAAACTAATAGGTGTTTGATTTAAGTTGATAGAACTTTGGTGGTTGTTTTTGTTGTTGGTTTAGTAGTGGACATGTCTATTGATTCAAGCATAAGCTTTGCAGTTGGTGTAAATAAGTGCTCGTCCATGAAAGTTATTTTTTCCTGCAAGATAGTTGATGCCTACTAAATTGTATGACAATTGTAATTCCCGTTTATTAATGGATATTTTTGGGATTCTTATTTGTGTGCAATATTATTTTATATTTGATATTAATTGTCAAATTTATATTAATTACCAAATTGATTAATTGTATGAATTGCTTATCATTATTATATATTATATGTGAAATATATATTTATATTGCCGGTTTGATTTATTTTCCTGAGCGTCGTGCGATCGAATTGAGTTTTTGTTTTTAGTGCCGAACCCGAGAAGGACCGCCCGAACTGACCCCCATGTGTTTTCTTGCATGACAAGATAATAACCTAGGGTTATTAAACATGAAATTTTTCCTCCATCTTTTAATTCTTGCACAGACACCGTAAACCCTCGTAATCTCTCTCTCGCCTCACGCATAAGAGGAAAACCTCACGCCAAATTGTATCTCTCTCTCTCTCTCTCTCGATCATGAGTGAATAGAGAAGCAAATCCCTCCTACTTCAATCGATCATCTCTCATACATCTCTCTCACTCACGATCACATGAAAGATCAGAGAACTCGGATTCTTTCTTCCTCGCCACAAACCACCACGAGACTTCATCCGGCGAGCAACAGAGCGATCAGCAGCGAACCGCCATCACCGAGGTCCTCCGTCCGCCAGCCACCAGTCGCAGAGAGCAACCAAGTCCTCTCGCATCTTTTAGCCTCAGGCCACCGCGTAACAACCTCAGCAGCCCGCCATCGCGAGCCATCCTCCCCGCCGACAATTTTTTTTTTACGATCAGCAACCTTCGCTGGAGAAATCGAGGGAACTTGACTGGCCGTCCACCTCGCTCCATGTCGGAGAAGAGAACCCTGTTGGCCCATGACCACCCCGTGCGTGTTCCTTTGAGTTCCATCCACCGGCGAGTCTCAACTTTCGCTCGTGAGTCCTCGTCGTAACCAGCTCTGCCCCTGTTCTCGCATTTCAGGCCACCGCGAGCAGTCGTCCCATAGCCGCTGCTCTTCCATGCAAACTGACGAGCCAAGAAACGTTGTCGAGACCGACGTGCGTATTTCTGGCCCCCGAACAGCCCGTCTCGGCCTTCGTTTCGTTCGTTGTCATGTGTTAATCCCGAGAACGGTACCGAGGCTTGACCCCCCCTTTCGTTTAATTATGTGTTATGTGATATGTTAGTGTTTGATGATTATTTTATGTCTAAGTTTTTAGTAGCTATATTATCTTGTGAAATCGTATCAATTTAGGTGATGAATGAGTTGAAGTGGTTGATCGAATATGCTGGTAGTGACTCGTTTCTTTTATATGCGTCGTATGGTAGTTATATAAGTCTTTGATGCATTTTCTCTAAGTTGCGTTTTCTCTAAGTTGCTTCGGATGTGGGATTATATAAATGAAATTCGTGAATTTTTTAGATTTTCTGTTGTTCTGATGTACTAATGTTATGTGTTACGGGCAGTGAAGGAGAAAATACAAAATCGTAAATGAAAGGAAAATGGGGATTTCTCGACTTGAAGGAGCATTGCCCGACACATGTCAGTCAAACCCGAGAGACCAAAGGAGCACACGCCACCAGTCCAGTGGAGTGAAGCAATTAATTAAGTGACTTTTTAGGAAATGGATTATTTAAATAGCAAAAATTGTTTTAGATGTTTTTTTTTTACGAGTTTTGGCATGTAGTGGAGGAAAATGTGTGTGGGACCTTGTTTGTTATTTAACTCACGTGAAATGAAAACAATGCAACAAGCATTACAATCAATTTCTCTCTCTCAATTCTCTCTCTCTCTACAACTCCTTCCTCATTTCTCTTCTTCCCCAAGGAATTACAGTATCTAATGCATTACATTATCAAGATTAAATAGAAAACACAACAAATGGCACCAGAGATCTTGATTCTCGGCATGGCTGACGATACACGACTCAAATAACTGCAAGAAGCACAAAAATGAGTTGATGAAATTCTGAAAACTAAAACCATGTAACGCGAAGTTGCGGAACTTAAGATGCAGGATAAATTCACAGAAATCTCCATCAAATATGATAGCCTTACCAACACACTTGCAGCAATTCAACTCCAACTACCGAACATTACAAAGACCAACACAAAATCAGAGTCGATTTTGGGCCCTTTTGTTGATGGTATCTCACAGAGGACAACCAAAGCTTCCTACAAACAGAAGTCAACCCCAGAACAAAATCATAATCCTATTTTTAGCCCACTGCCTAAGGTAGACTTCCCTAAATTCGATGGAAGTAACCCTAGGTCCTGAATTATTAAATGCAACAGCTATTTCAAATTGGTGCAAAACATCTTAGAAAATCAAAAGGTGCACCTAACATCTATGCACTTGGAGGGTAGGGCTGCCTTATGGTATCAGAATTCCATCTCTTAGCATGGTGAGCTAACATGGGCACAATTTCTTGAAGTAGTATCTTCTAGATTTGAGGAGATCAGAGAATCTAAGGTTATAGCAGAATTTAACAAATTAAGGCAAGTTGGTGCTTACAATGATTATGTTGATAAGTTTGAGGAATTAAGGCTCTGTATGTTGTTGATGAATGGAGCTGAATATAGTGAGGAATACTTTGTGGCAAGCTTTGTGAGTGGGTTAAGTGATGAACTACAATCTTTCATCACCATGTTTGACCCAAAGACCCTACAACAGACCATTGAGCTGGGGAGAAAACAACTCCATACTATAGATGCCATCTCTAATAAGCTGAGGACAGCTCACAGGCCACCTTTTCAGAACCAACAGTTAGCAAGAAGGGGAAAAATCACCCCCACCAATACCCCAAAACCAAGCAGTTTAAGGCCACCAGTCAAACTACTCACCTCAGCTGAAATGACAGCAAGGAGGGAGAAAGGGCTTTGCTACAACCGTGATGAGCCTTATACATATAGACACAAATGCAAAAATAGGGCCACCTACATGATCATGACTGAAGAAGAAGAACTCAACAGCATCAAAGAACTTTCTGGGGAACAAGATTGGGATGAAACAACTTTAGAGGAAGTTCTCATGACCCTTAAATCAATCAGTGGAGAAGATGGATTAACCACAATGAGGATGCATGGCATATCAGGGCAGAGGAAACTCCATATCCTGATTGATACAGGGAGCACACTTATTTTGTTAATTTCTTCACTTCATTATAATTTATTAGAAATTGGTGCCTATAAATAGAGGCTCTAAATTCAAATTTTTCACCAAGAAAAATTATCAAGAGTTATATATGTTCATTTGAGAGATTAAGTGGTAGAAATTCTTGTAAAGTGAGGAATTTTGAAGTGAAACATCAAGTTTCAAGTTCTAGCAAAAAGGAGGTAATTTACTTATCTTATCTTATACTTGTTAAATGAGTTAATGGTTATTAGTATATATACTAATGATTTTGAAGTTGAGATTATAATTGATTTTAAGGAGTGAAACTTGTTTTAAGATCAATTATATGATATATGTGCTTGTTTTAATGATATTCATGAGAATAAGAATTAAGTTATTTAGCTTGAGATATAGATTTTTAAAGTTGAGCATGCAATTGAGTTTCATGATTTTAAGTTGAGAATGAATGAATTATAAAATTTAGATTTTATACATGTTAAGTTAACATGATATGTTATCATATTCATTACATGTTAAAGTTTTAAAATGTAATTGATATGGTAAATTCTTATATTAGTGATGGGTAATTTGACTAAGTTTTAGTTAATGTGTAAAAAATGCAATTATATAAATTGTTTCAAGTCTAGCATATTAATATCATAATTTGGTGTTATGATTATAAGTTGGATTTTATGAGTATTAAGTTATAATTTCTGTACCAAGTAAGTTTAAGACAAGTTCAATAAGTTAAAAATCATGAATTTGATGTTGGTAAAAGATGAGCATGTTTGAGTTTATGTATGTGTAATTTAGTTTATTTTCACTTTCAAGTTACTAAGTGAGATGCGAGTTTAAGCCAACATCTAAGATTCAGAAATCATGATTTATATGGTTTAAGTTTGGCCTTAAGTAAAAGTACAAGTTAAGTTGTTCAATGAATTAGTGTTCATTTGAGCTATAGCCAGAATCTTTTTAAGATTCAGATAAGTTATCAGTTGAGGTTAAAACATCTTATTGAGTATATGAGCATAGTACTTAGTATAATTGTGTATATACAAATCAAAACTTATAAGAATTAATCAACATAAACATATCAATTCCTAACTTGTAAATATCATCACTACTTAATTTATTTGCTCAAAATGAACTATAGTTGGCACCAAACTCGAATCATGAAAATCTAAACTTTTTGTCGGTCACACGGGTCGTGTGACCTCACACGACTCGTGTGACTTGAGTCACACAACTCGTGTGAAAATGCCGAGGCTAGCTTACTGTCGGTGTTGATCCACACGACTCGTGTGACTAGCCACACGACTCGTGTGACGTGAAAAACTTAAAATTTTGAACTTTTTAACCTCAAAATAGCCCAATCTTGGAATTTAAACTGATACTTCTATTAATAACTGAAAGGGATATTACACAGGACGACCCCATGAGTTATTACAATGCTCCAATATTCTTTCACAACCCGACAAGATGGGGCAAAGGGACTTAGTAAGATGTCTCATGTCGCAACTATTTTTTCTTTTGAAGCAGTTCGGAGGCGCCGATGAGGATCCCTACCCTATATTTTTCTTTTCGACGAGAATATCAACAATTCAGTCATTCATACAAAAAAAGTGAACTTGACTTTATCAAGATCATGGACCGGATGAACTCACCGAGATCAGGTCATTTATATAAAAAGAATTTTCCCAGTATAGATGCTACGCTACTACTTATTTCCGCTTAAAATGATGATTATGATGTTATTTCAAGATAATTCGTTTCCACGATTTTGTTGTGCGAAGTTCTGTGTTGCAGTTTAACATTCGAAAATGGTAGTCCATTGGATGAGGATCGGGCTCACGTAGCTTGGATGACCTCACGCCAAGTCAGCTGGACAGAAAATCTTTGAGAATAGTCTTGCCCAAACAGATCTCCACCGCACCTTAAAGTGGTAGTCCATTGGATGAGGATATGGCTCACGTAGCTCAGATGACCTCACGCCAAGTCAGCTGGACAGGAAATCCTTTAGAATATTCTTGCCCAAACAGATCTCCACCGCACTTTAAGGAACACCTAAGTCGAGGTCGCTTTTGCACTCGCTTATTTACCCGATGAGATATTCTGCACCCTAGTTGATTTCTTAGAAAGGTCAGCAACAACAGTGATATTTCGACTCCAGGTACAAAAGCTCGTCTTTGTTTGTTCCAATGACAAGTTTTTCTATTTTGAGGAAATATTAATTACTTACATATCTTCGGTCAAGTTTTTCTGTAATGCTGAGATAAGTGTAGGGTTAGCCTAAAGCCTAGATGCGATTTGAAAGGATTGCTACGGCGGTTCTCGAGCTAGTGGAGCTCAGCGGTGATCAAGATAGAGTGAAAGCCTGTTGAAGATATCGCTCGAGCTTGCAGGCTCAGCGGTGATCGAGATAAGGCAAAAGCCTGTTGAAGATGTCGCCCGAGCTTGCGGAGCTAAGTGATCGAGATAAGGCGAAAGCCTGTTGAAGATGTCGCTCGAGCTTGCGGAGCTCAATGATCGAGACAGGGTGAAAGCCTGTTGAAGATGTCGCTCGAGCTCGCGGAGCTCAGCGGTGATCGAGATAAGGCGAAAGCCTGTTGAAGATATCGCTCGAGCTCGTGGAGCTCAGCAGTGATCGAGATAGGGCGAAAGCCTGTTGAAGATGTCGCTCGAGCTTGCGGAGCTCAGCGGTGATCGAGATAGGACGAGAGCCTGTTGAAGATGTCGCTCGAGCTCGCGGAGCTCAGTGGTGTTCAAGATAGGGCGAAATCCTGTTGAAAATGTCTCTCAAGCTCGCGGAGCTCAGCAGTATTCAAGATAGGGCGAAAGCCTGTTGAAGATGTCGCTCGAGCTCGCGGAGCTCAGTGATCGAGATAGGGCAAAGCCTGTTGAAGATGTCGCTCGAGCTCGCAGAGCTCAGCGGTGATCGAGATAGGGCGAAAGCCTGTAGAAGATGTCGCTGGAGCTCGTAAAGCTCAGCGGTGATCAAGATAGGGCGAAAGCCTGTAGAAGATGTCGCTCGAGCTCGCATAGCTCAGCAGTGATCGAGATAGGGCGAAAGCCTATTGAAGATGTCGCTCGAGCTCGTGGAGCTCAGCCGTGATCGAGATAGGGCGAATGTAGCGCCCTATTGTTCCGGATTATTATTATTATTATTATTATTATTATTATTATTATTATTATTATTATTATTATTATTATTATTATTATTATTATTACTATGTGCTCGTAATTGTCTAGTTGGTTTCTTAATTTAATTTTTTTATTGAGCCTAATTGTACCATTAGTTTTAATTATCGTAACCGAGGGAACAATCAAGTCGAATCATTGAAATGTTGGAGACCCGGATCGTGAATAGAACCACCCAACCTTTGGAAATAACCACATCATCGCCAAGCACTCCATAATCAGAAAATCTCCAACCAGGATATACCTTACTCGCTGCCAGCTTTAGAAATATTTTCATTTCTTAAAATTTGAATTTATTTGTGGTGTGTGATGATGGAGTTATTTTAGTCAAAATAATAACTCCATTTTCTTCTCTCATTTAGTTACCTAAACTTAATGAAAATTAAGTGAACCAATTTAATCTCCTTAATCCTCCGTTCATAATCGTTTGAATCTCTCTCTCACCCTTGTAATTCGAACGCGCACAACAGAAAAGAAGAAGCAAAAATCTCTCAAATATTTCTCCTCCTTCCTTCCATCTTCCTCGTCGAACCAACCTCGCTCAACCCACAGGAGAATTCTTATGACAGAATTCTATCGTCGTCCTCCACGAG
>CACSLK010016925.1:37980-49267 GCA_902706635.1 Striga hermonthica
CATGTTCAGGTTATGTATATACCAGGATCATGATATTGTTATTATATTCACTGTTTAGTTTATTATGAGTTTTTGCGGAGCACAGTGTTTTAGTGCTCACGCCCCCACGTATTTCATGTTTTTCAGGTCATAGAGTCGGAGCCGAGGAGTGAGCGGGCGACGGACTCAGGACATTTGTTTATATGTATATATTATGTTTTGGCTACGCTACTTTTCCGCTACAGTTTCAGTACTTTAAATCAGCTTTTGACCAGACGTTTGTCGGTTAAAATGTTTCAAGAACCGTTTTATTATCAGTTAAAAATTAACGGTTATTCAGAAAAGTCATGTTTTTACGGTAACACCTCGAATCAGTTTTCGCAAATTAAAGGTTTTATTTATTTATTTAGAAAATTTGCGAAAAAGCGTACTCTGAATTTCAGTAAAATAGCAGGGTGTTACAGCTGACAAGTGTACCAGAGTAGCAGTGGTGAAATCCAATCATCGGAGTATGATGATTATGATTTAAAACTTCGAACGAGTTATCAACTGATGCCAAAGAGCTCTGTTGATCGATGGAGTGTTACTAACGCCAATCTCGAGGATGAACTGAGCAAGGAGTGGACGACTGACCGTGAAATCGAGATTGTGTGTTGGTTGTTAACTTTCCATTCTTGTGTATTATCTTTTAATCGGTTTTGCAATTTTTGTGTTTTATGTGTGGAGCTAACTTTGTTTAGAGGCTTTGTATACAAATAAGGGTAAGCAGTCTGTTTTCTGCTAGACCTTATTTTTTGCAAGGTTGATGTTGTTGTTTGCGATAACTCTGAGTCCGTGTAATCGGAATGGCGAACGTTGTCGCAACTATCTAGGGTACCGTTACCTGGAGGCCAATGATGGTCATTTATCAGGTCGTGATCAACTCGTATGTTGCAGCGAAAATGGTTTTCCCTGAATTGGAGTCATTAATGATTGCGAAGAAGGTATTGTACCTTAAAAGATTATGAAGGTCTTTTAAGGAGGGTAGTGGAGCCTGGAGTAAGAACATTGGAGCTGCCCTTATCTTTGGATTATTCGTTTCATGGTATTCCTTGATAATCTCCCGTTCTTTTGTTTCGTTGGTTTTTCTGGAAAAACCTTTCCCTTTCTTGCACTTTTGTAACACATTTGGAAACCCTTACCTATGTTTCTTGTTCGCTTGAGTTTCGAGATCAAGTTTAAGACGTGATGTACCAATTAAGACAAGTGTTTCCGGCTTTCTACTTGTCTTATATCATCTTTTCAGTTGTGTTTGGATATTCCATTCATCCAAACCAAAGTATCTTTATTGTAATCGATGACAATTTGAACCATTTCTGAGACGCACCAATCATTTGATGCACTTGGAGATGTTTGGAGGATCTGCACAGAAGGACACCAGAGGAGCAAGGCAAGTTTCAACCAACCTGAACCCCGGAGGAGTCGATATTTTTTTTTATGGCAAAGAATGGTGCATCGACAACCGTAAACCTAACCAATGGACGATGAAGGATGATCAACTACTATCACGAAGTGAAGACTTGTTCAATCAACTAAAGATAACTGCAAAATCTTAAAGACCGATCTGAGACCCAATGTATCATTAGCAGAAGATCGAGGAGTCGATGTATTAAAACGGGCCCTGGAAACCAATGAAAATATTTGCATTCGAATAGTGATTCTTTTCGTGCTAAGTAATGCAATGGCAACTACGACGGAATGTCTGGTTGTAATTCGGCAGCGACGTCATAATGTATCTCTAAGAATGCCGAGACGTAACAGAAATACCCGAAGACGAGATCGATGTCATTTCGATGGAAGAAGCCTCTCGCCTAGACCTTGAGTTGTGAACTCTGGGCAGTGCAGATGAGTAGAGCTCGTTCAGGACTGCTGGCACGATTAGCTACTGGAGGAAGAACTAATGTGACGGCCGACGCTGTTAGTCGAAAGAGCCGAAGTGAGCTAGCTAACCGGTGACTCAGAAAGAGTCGCTGACCTAGTACTAGTCTCGACTGGAGAGCCGCATTCGTTTCCCTTTGAGGATTTTTGCTTGTCTTCAGCGTTGAGTCTTTTGCGTGTTAGTGTGCGTTGTTGTAAAAATGAAGTGGACTTGGAACTTGGTTTTATACCTTGCTATTTTTTTTGAGACCTTGAAACTTTGGAATTTGTGTAAGACCAAAAAGTTTGTTTGGAATAAACCCCATTTGTAAACATCTTGTTCGAAAATTCTTTTCTTGCTATTGCTTTAGCCTATGTGAAATCCCAATTCAGAAAAAATTTCATGTTGAGAAAAACCATGGATTAAATTTCTTATTGAAACCTTGAACCGAAAACTGATCATGACTGGGTGTAGCCACGAAGTGGTGGTCAAGCGTGTACGCCCGTATTGATAGACGAGAGGCTTGTGCACAGCCGATCGTTGACTCACACGCAAGCTGCAGCTGCCATCACCAGACACACGGAACTCCCAGGCCAGCGTGATCGGCCAAACCTTGACCTTGCGGCTGGTTTCCGAATAGGTGCACGTAAGCGTCTTGGCGCCCCGCATATGCAGCGCCTGCGAGCATGTCGCCTTTCGGAGGACAGTGCATTAACAACTCAAACGTCCAATTTATTTTTCTTTGGGACGGTTTGACCACCGAGAGTACCAAGTTCCACCGTACCGTGTTTGCATCCTTGATCAATAGTGTTGATGAGGAAGCGTGACCGATAAGTTTCCTATGCCTATACGAGGATTCCTCGAGATGGCAAAATAGGAGATTTTTGTTGTCAGCAAACGGAGCCATGAGGGGCTACGTTTGTATCGTAGAATCGTGTGTTGTGAGTATGAGTATAGCGAGGATATGTTGTGTGCATGGTTGCACATTTACCGTGACAGTTGCTTCGGCAAGAAGTCACGAGTGTGTCGAGATTGTGGGTAAGTTTTTGGCGTGACCCGGGCACCATACTGAAACTCAACTCCACGTATCGACCACGATTGTTTGACCGGTGATATCACGGTCGAGGCACTATGAGACCTGTTGAGGTCGTGTGTGCATGTTGTGTGATGTGTTTTTGCGATTTCTCACCTTGGGTGAGCCGTTTTGTGTTTTAAACGGGTATCTGGATGGTACCGTTCGAGTTTTCCCCTTTCGTATGACTAGAGGTGTGATACACCTCGATTTGGGGTAATGAGGATCCGCTGTCGTGTGTAGTTGGTCCTTTGTGATCCTTACTCAAGTCGGTGACTTGGATTATCGGCTAGCTTTACCACCAGATTTGTCAGGGGTGCATGTTGTGTTCATGTCTCGAGGTTGCGTAGAGATGTGCATGACCCAGACTACATGGTGGACTTTGGCGAACTGCGGGTCGTGCGAGACCTTACCTACGAGGAGGTACCGGTGGCTATTTTGGACCAGGGTGTCTATCGGCTGAGAAACCGGGCAGTGAGCTTTGGGAAGGTGCTGTGGGGCCGACATGACGAGTTCGAGACGACTTGAGGGATGAATGTCGGGATTAGGGAAAGATTCCATAACTTATCGTTTTGGAGGTCTGTCTATTCTGTTAGTTTATTAGTTTTTTTTTGTCTTCGAATTCCGAGGTCGGAATTCCTTTTAAGGTGGGTAGATTGTAGCGCCCCATTGTTCCGGATTATTATTATTATTATTATTATTATTATTATTATTATTATTATTATTATTACTATGTGCTCGTAATTGTCTGATTGTTTTCTTAATTTAATTTTTTTTTATTGAGCCTAATTGTACCATTAGTTTTAATTATCGTAACCGAGGGAACAATCAAGTCGAATCGTTGAAATGTTGGAGACCCGGATCGTGAATAGAACCGCCCAACCTTTGGAAATAACCACATCATCGTCAAGCACACCACAATCGGAAAATCTCCAACCAGGATATATCTTACTCGCTGCCAGCTTTAGAAATATTTTCATTTCTTAAAATTTGAATTTATTTGTGGTGTGTGATGATGGAGTTATTTTAGTCAAAATAATAACTTCATTTTCTTCTCTCATTTAGTTACCTAAACTTAATGCAAATTAAGTGAACCAATTTAATCTCCTTAATACTCCGTTCATAATCGTTTGAATCTCTCTCTCACCCTTGTAATTCGAACGCGCACAACAGAAAAGAAGAAGCAAAAATCTCTCAAATATTTCTCCTCCTTCCTTCCATCTTCCTCGTCGAACCAACCTCGCTCAACCCACAGGAGAATTCTTATGACACAATTCTGTCGCCGTCCTCCACGAGCAGCCCCCCTGCACCCGGACGAGCCCTCCTTTCGACAACGTGAACCAGCAGCTAGCGGCCGATCGAACCTCTGTCCGTTCTTTCTGTTGAGGCGAGCCACGCAGCGGTCCGTCCACAAGCCGCCTTAGAAGCTCCGTCCACCATGGATTCCGGTGAACACCTCCGGCAGCCGTTGGTCACCACCTTCGAACGTGAGGAGCAGTTAACGTCCGTCAGAACGACCATCACAAGCCCTGGCGTGAGCCTACTATTTCCGTCGTGCTCCTCCGCAGCTACGTCCTCGCCGATGTCCTCCCTGTGAAGCTTCAGCCACGTCCCGTTGCGACCAGCGAGAAGCTTCATCTCCGGCGATACCACCTCCGAGTAGTCCGTGACCAACTCGAAGCATCTCATGAACAAGCCCTCCGATCACCATCGTGAAGCTTCCACGGGCGAGCTCCCCTTAATTTTCGCGAGCTTATTTTCATGTCGACTTCGGGTGTTTCGTCGGGCCTCGAAAAGCGAGTGGATCGTTAGCGGAAAGTACTTTCGAGAAAACACGAAGAGAGGAGAAGCCATTTTTTTGTGTTGATTTATTATTTCGAGTTCCATATCGTTTATGTTGAGCTCACATTCGTCGTCTCGAGAAGTATTCCGGCCGTCCTTTCCGGCGGAATGCCGTTCCCGTCGTCTCGTTCAATTCTTTTAACTGTGCTCGTAGCTTTCCGAAGACGGGTAACTTATTCGAACCCGCTCTTTATTCCGGTTGTGTTCGTATATTACATGTTAGATATATATATATATCGTTCGTGCTACTGAATTCTTATTTGAAGTCTAATTTGGAAAACTATATTTTTAAACTATGGCTGACTTCTGTTCGAGGCCGTTTTTGAACCCTGAATCTCGATCGCATGTGTTCGGTTTCTTCTGATGTAATGTAGTTCAGCTCATTAGGTTTCATGTCGAGCAAGAATTGCGTGATTATCACTTTTGTGCTGAAAATTATAGCCGATATACGGCGAGTGCGCGTTCAGTTTTTCGTTTTCATTGTTGAAGCAGTGGTTTCTTCTGTTATGATGTTTTTGACATAATTCCTAATACCTGGGAAAGTTGATGCCTTCTGATGAAATGTAATATTTTCTATTGGCTTTCTCTAGGTTTTGGAATTTCATAATTCCGAGCTATATCGAATAAGTTATGATTTTTAGAAAATTGTTGCGCAAGCAGTTTTTCTAATACCCGGCAGCATGTGATTATCTAATGTTTGGCCTATTTATGGTGTCATAATGTGCTTGTATGAACTTATACTCTTCACGAAAGTTATAGGTCTGTTTCTTATCTTTCAAATGAGGTAAGTTCATGTTGATATGTACTCTATAGCTCAAGTTGTGTTCTTACGAATGTAGACATGCATGAGATGAAATTATATACCTGGACAGAAATTTGAGGTTGATTGTTAACTGATATTAAATTATCTTAATGACCTTAAATGCTTATGTGTTCTAAATGAAAATTATAGAAGCATTTCTTAGAGTTCAAATACAACTTGAATCATATCCATATGAATTATATGCTGATAGTTAATCAATTTCAAAAACGCTGCCCGGGTTAAGTTTTGAAACACTTATGTGGTAATTTTGGAAATGGGATTTCCTTGATTAAATGCCTACTTAAAAACTTATGTGAACATAGTTGGACTAAGTAATTTTCATGATTAGTTGTTCATAGGTGGAATAGTCATTTATACGACTATTTTAATATATGTAGGTGTTTGACGAGCCGAGCTCACTGCCTACACGTGTTTTGTGTGATCTCTTGCTTTCGACCAGGTGGGTGTTGATAAACCTTACCATGTATATTAATTTCTATAAATGCTTGGCTTGATAATCAATGTATGCATGTGAACCGATAGTCTACGAGGCGTAACTCTAGCCTTTAGAGAGCTGATTCCGCGATGGTGTATCGACGGTTTGCTTCTGTCTTTATTGTATTGACAGTTTGCTCCTGTCTTTGTTGTATTGACAGGTAATCCGGTCTTTGTTGTATTGACGGATTAGGTGTGATCACATGAGCGTAGGCTGTGTTTAGGGAGGGTAGACTAGTCGATTTGTGTTCATGCTGCGATTATGATTTTAAGTCTTTATATTAATTATACTGCATGGTATTCCCACGGTGAGCAAGTGTTCGCTCACCCCCACTATTATATCTCTTTTTCAGCCTGAGCTGGTGGTTGTGGTGAAGGACGAGCGAGGCGGGTCATATATATATATGTGCTAATGAACTGTTTTACTTGCTTCCACTTTTATCTAGTATCTATCTCTTGTTAGTATGATAAATATTGTTTTTCTGGAAATTGAACCGTGTTTGGTTTTGGAATTTGAACTTGGGATTCAATAGGGTTATGATTATAAGATTATCTTATATGTTTGAATATCGACTTAAGTACCTTGAATGTTAACGTGCGATAAATTATGGTCGGGATAGTTGTTTCCCCGTTTGTTAAGTGTAACCTTAACTGTTGATATGTGTAGTGTTTGGAGTAGCGCCCGTTAAATAGATTTTTAGTTTGATTTTTAAAAATTTTAACTCTGATTTTGGAAAAATAACTCGGTATTTCCCATTAAAGTAACGGGGCGTTACAGTAAAAGCCTGTTGAAGAGGTCGCTCGAGCTCGCGGAGCTCAGCAGTGATCGAGATAGGGCGAAAGCCTGTTGAAGACGTTGCTCGAGCTCGGTGGTTATTAAGATAGGGCAAAATCCTTTTGAAGACATCGCTCCAACTCGTTGAGCTCGGCGGTGATCGAGGTAGGGTAAAAAACTGTTGAAGACGTCGCTCGAGCTCGCGGCCCTCGGTGGTGACTAATTCGAACTATTACCGAGCTTATCCTAGCCCGGCATGAATTTAAACTCGACTCCGCATTAGGGAAGGATAGTTGGTTGTTATAAGCTTGGCACTATCGTCGTTTTTATAAGCTCGGAAGTATCGTCATGTTTATAAGCTCAACAGTATCATCGTGTTTATAAGCCCTGCAGTATCGTTGCGTTCATAAGCTTAGGAGAGGGTCCTCAGATTCGTAGACAAATTGTGTAAGGAGCAGTGTAACACGAACCAGCGAAGACGATGTCGTTCGGAATATGTCATTTGGATAGATTGGACCTCCGTGCTAGCGAATATTCACTCGATGGACTGACATGAGTGGTTAGCTCAGATGACCCAAAGGAGCTTTAGCTCTCTTTGATACTTAACTTTATTAAAGAGATTGTGTATAAGGAGACCTCACCTCTTGGAGGTTATAAATATGGGATTCATGGTTATAGTAGATAGAGCGGATGTCAAACGTTTTAAGGTGGCAGAACATCGAGCAGGTTACTCAGGGGCCACAAAGTCAATGAAAATGCAAAGTTAGCCCAGGAGCATAGTTGCATACAGATGGCTGCAGAACTCCGACGTGTTAGACTGTGGGGGCTAGACGAGCCCAGGACCCCGACGCTATAGTCCTAAGATATACATGTGGGCCGAACATGATTGTTCTACTCTTAGACGAGTCTTATATTCATAAGCTCGTCTCGAGGGGGGTGCTAGATAATGTAGCACCAAATATAACTGGTTGGACCCGCCTGACTGGTTAGTTCGAATAAGTCCGATTCAAGGGAGCTTAAAGCTTAATTTACGAGGTACACGGTATTAGTTAAAGATATTCATAAAAGTTGGTGTATATCGACGCAGTTATTGAGGAACATCAAAATTCTGATTTATTGAGGAAACTCATTATCTTGGGGAGTAAGTCATTAAACACCTTATAAATAAGCACAAGGTTCATTTGTTAATGCTAAGCTCTTAAGATTACGTAAAATACATGATCAAAATATTTGTTTTCTGACTTGAGCGTCGGAGTGTCTAAGCTGGGGCCCAGCCTCGGTGCTTTGCAGGTTGATCCGGTTCGTGAAGACGAAGGCGATCGAGATGTCTGAACTCTCACGCAACTGAGATGAGGCGGTTCGACCGGCAACCTCGGTGAGTCAATTATTTTGGCTCATCACAAGTCCTCTTAAAGAATCCAAAGGAAAGAAAAAGGTTGGTGAAACATCTACAAAGCGCAATCTGAACGAATTATTCGAAAGTGAGGACCCTAACACGCTGTTGTCCACTGCATGAGCTAAAGGAAAGGCAAAAATTGATGAAGAGGGTTCATTCACTACTCATTAAAGTGAAGAGAGTTTATGAAGATGTTTTTTCATGATTTAATGTTAGTTTAAGCTATTATTTGCTATTATTTTATGATTGGTATTTTCTTTTCTATTGGGAAACTAGTAATGCTTTTCTGAAACTATTATTGTTAGCAGAATAAGGCTGTTTTCTTATTATATTTCCATGATCATATTATTCAATAAATAAGTTATTTGGTTTTGTTATAAAATATTTCTTGGTTTTATATTGCATAAAAAATATAAATAAAAATTAAAAAAACGAGAGCACTTTAATAATTACAACCATGAAACTCACCTACACACGGATATATTCATATTTACATACATACAGATGTGAACCAAAAAACCGAAATCTATGTAAAATAAAAAAACTAATATATTTATCTTCCAATTAATGTCAAAAATAATACCTTAAGCTATGTAAAACCGAAAAAAAAAAAAACAAAACAAAAAGTCTATACCACTTTGATGGACATGCGTTTATCAAGTCATCACTTCACATTGACAGATAAAATATACACAATTTTTTTTCGTTTATTTTATTTAAAAATATATAAATTTTTTATTTTTTGTCAAATACTATTAAAAAACGAATAATATTTTAAAATTTTAAATAAGGTAATACATATTATTCATATTAATAATATTCTTACGATTTTGTTTTCAGCTGCAACAAAATGAAAGAGGAACAATTCTGAATGAAAGGGAAAGCATTCCCTACCAATAATGCATCAGACCATGTGAGAAAAACAGTCTGAAAACAAGATCAACCACACAAATAACAGAGGAGAAACAACCAGATTTTACATAGGTCCGCCAACAACACAAACAATCTATTACTGGGTAAAATGCACCAAACCCCCCTGTAATATACTAAATCTGCGGATTGTCCCCCTCTATTTTAAAAAATGCGTCAAACCCCCTTCTATTGTAGTTTGACTAGCATACTCTCCCCAACTTATGTCTGGGAGTTAACACCGTTAACTTTTTTGTGAACAACCCGTTATGCCCTTGTCACTTGAGAAGTCACTCCCATCTGAAACAAAATTCATTTCTAACTTTTTAAATTCGCTCTCTCTCTCTCCCTCCGATTGTTCCAAAAAAATCCCAATCTCAACACCATGATTCTCCAAAAAAATTGTCGATCTTCAACTAATAATTTGTAGATGGATTGATGGCGCGTAACATGATGCATCTTTATCTTCAATGTTCGAGTCGAATGGAGGAGTAATTTTCGATATGCGAAAGCTAGGGTTCAATTTGCAGCGACAACTTCTCGATTTTTCTTGATGGCGCATAAGGTACATTTCGAATCTTCGACGATTAAAGGTTAATACCTGGAAATCCAATAGTTGCATTTGTAAAATTAGGGTTCTTATGCTATGTGGTTTCAAAAATAGGGTTACCCGTGAAGTGCGTGCTTGTGATTTGAAAATTAGGGAAACTCGATTGCTTCATTTGAAAATTTAAAAATTTGAAAAACTCGATATCTTCTGATTTGGTAAACTTTTGTGCTTCTGATTCGGAAATTAGGGTTTTTTTTATTAGGAAATTAGGGTTTCTGATTTGGAAATTAAGGCTTCTGTTTTTTTGAAATTAGGGTTTCTGATTTTGAAATTAGGGTTTCTGATTTGGAATTAAGGCTTTCTGATTTGGGAATTAGGGTTTTTTATTTTTAAATTAGGGTTTATGATTTGTGAAATTAGGGCTTTCTGATTGTGAGTTTAGGGCTTTCGAATTTGGAAATTAGGGCTTTCTGATTTTGAAATTAGGGTTTCTGAATTTGAAAATATGACTTTTTTATTTTGAAATTAGGGCTTTCTGATTGTGAATTTAGGGCTTTCTGATTTGGGAGTTAGGGTGCCATTTCTCGATTTATGCGTGTCATCCTTGCGCAGGGGCCATGCTAATCTTCTCTGTATCGTTCCAATTTTATCGGATGTCCCCGAAGGGACGATTTGGGAGTTAGGGTGATTCATATACTATTTCTAGGTCGAATTGTGCTCATTGTGTGAAATTGTTTAATGGAGTATAGTGTTGATGTTGTTTTTTGGTTGAATTGTTTCAATTTATACTATCTGTATAAAGTACTGAATCTGTTTGCATGGATTGTAATTTGGAAATTAATGTTGTTTACTTTATCCTATATGTATGTTGAATTTGTATCTGAAACTTATTGATGTTGTTTGTAAGAAGAATTTGGGTCTTTCTGTGATATTGATGCATAGGTATCTTGTATTCTTTTTATGTTGTGATCACTGATTTCATACATTAATCATATCATACTTGTTGAATTGCAGAATATGGCTATTGTATTTGATGTTAGAGTTGGTGGAGTGATAAAATGGGAGCCCTTTGTTCACTACTTTGGTGGTCAAAGAGTAGCAGTTGACTACTATGACATGGACAGATTGTCTATGTATGAGATAATGGATGTGTACAGACAGGCAGGTCGCAAGTCATCCATTGTGTATATTTTTTCACACAAGCCTGGAAAAACTCTACAAACAGGAAAGGTGATTCAGATTGCCAGTGACAGTGATATTCTGAAGTTGGTGAAGAAGTATACTGGGCAATATGTCATCCCACTTTACTTTGAAGATTTGCATGGCCCTCTACAAGAATTGGACATTGAGGGGAATTTTATGGATGTACAAGAAGAGATCCCACTTATTGAATATCCACAAACTGAAGAGGATATTCTAATTGACAATTATTGTCCAGAAGATGAAGAAGAATCATACCATGATGCATGTTCACAAGATGTTGGTGGTGAGGTGGATCCTACAGAAGATGCTAATGATGTTGGTTCACATGAGGTGGATCCTACAAAAGATGCTAATAATGCTGGTTCAC
>CACSLK010016925.1:80521-94369 GCA_902706635.1 Striga hermonthica
TCCTTCTCTTTGGTAGTCGGGGGGTGGAGGCAAGAGTTACCCGTGTGACCTATCCTTCCGCATTGAAAACAAATAACTGGCAGGTTTTCATAGACCACGCGCTGAGTCTTCCCGTTAATGGCGAAGCTAACGCATAGTGGCTTAGTCAAATCGACTGTTACAGCAAGTCGAGCATATTTGCCTCGGGTTAGGGCTGCTGTTTGCTGGTCTATCTTGACCACCTTCCCGAAAATCCGGCCAATATTACGGAAGATCTTTTTATGGTACAAATGAGCCGGCATTCCAGGGAGACGAATCCAGGCAACCGTTGTTGATAACTCCTCTTTCGTCGCATCAAAGTCTAGGGTCCAAGGCTGCACGTGCATATAACTATTCCCCACAACATATGGCCCTCCAGTGAGCACCCTGACCGTATCGTCGTTATTTTGGAAGTGAACTAGGTAAAATCCACTCTCGAGATCCATCATGTTGCATCCAGCCATAAAGGGCCACATTTTAGTAAGGCGGTTGTAGAGGGATGCCATGGAGAGCGACTCGTCGAAAGGTTTCAAGACTACTGCATTTTGCCACTTCTTATTGATCTGCTCAATAAACCGCTGCGCGATTTTTATTTTCGGCACAGGGCATGAGAGGTCTACGACCACGTCCTCTTCGATACCATCTTCGACGCCATCATCATCCGAGTTCAGATCCTCATGGTTTCTGTGTTTGTTAACCATGTCTCGGAATGACCACTTCTGTATTACTGGTGCCTGAGTAGTCGTCGGTTGGGCCTGTAGATTTGAAGATGGCTGATGTTCCAGAGAATCTCCGGATCGCTTACCCGTGCTCGATTTTTTGGTTGCCGGCAAAGCGTTCCGATCCAGCAGTGGGAATTCTTCATCGTGTGTGAGGGTCTGAAAATTAACTCCTGGGTCAACGGTTTCCGATCCGTCCGTCTGCGTGTAGAGAGCGTTGGGAGCGTTGTGAGCGTTTTCGGCCATAACAAAAGTTTAGATAATTTATAGTCATGACAGTGTTGTTTTGTATGTTATTGACAATTTTTTTTGGCTATTTTGGTTATTGATAGTAATGTTTAGAATGATGACAGTATTTTAGGCTATCTGTGGCTATTGATAGTAGGGATAATAGTGTTTCGAAGGTTATATTTTTGGAGATAGATGTGCTGATACTTGAGTGGCTGGAATGTTGATATTTTGAAGATGTTATTGTAGTTGAGGTTTGATCTAGTTAGTAGTTATGTTGCTGGTTTTAGTGCTTGTTTCCTTTTGGTTTTGACTTGTTGTTTCCAGTTTGAGAACATTAAGGATTACAATAACCAAAAAATTACTTGAGAACAATAACCAAAAATTACTTGAGAACAATAAGGATTACAATAACCAAAAAATACTTGAGAACAATAACAAAAAATTACTTGAGAACAATAAGCAAAAATGACTTGAGAACAATAAGGATTACAATAACCAAAAATTACTTGTTTCATATCATCTAAAATTACTTGAGAACAATAACAGCCCCAAAAGGATTACAATAACCAAAATAAGCAATCCATTGCTAAATTTCTTCTTAATTTTCTCCATCTTTGACTGCATCTCCTTCAGCATTGTTGCGACTTCGACATTTTCATTTGTTAGCTTTGCTCCGGTTGATTGAACTTCATCATCATCATCTTCATAACAAACTTCATCTTCGTGGATTTCATTTGACTTCACCCAATTCACGGAGGCAAGTTTAAGCCAAGCAAAGAAACGACATTTGTTGTACGGACAATTGCAAAATAGTTTGCCAACAGTTTCTTTTGTAGGACCAACGACCCGAATGTGAGCAAATGTATTGCAATAACACTTAGGGTGCTTATACCTTAGATCCAAACTCTCATTCTTTGACATCTTTGATTTTTGGGAAGTAGACATCTTTAACCTACAAAAAAAAAAAATAATAATAATATATAAAATGGAGAAAAAAACAACCCTAATTTCCAAATTCGAAAGACCCAAATCTTCAACCAATGCATCAATATCACAGAATTTCGAACCCAAATCTTCAACCTATGCATCAATATCATAGAAATTTGAAAAAAAAAAATGGAGAAAACAACCCTAATTTCGTGATGCATGGTTCTGTGATATCACAGAAAGGCCCAAATTCCCCAAATAAAATGGAGAAAACAACCCTAATTTCCAAATTTGAAAAAAAAAATGGAGAAAACAACCCTAATTTCAAAATTCGAAAAGAAAAAATGGAGAAGGGAGTACGTACCTTCAATATCTTCGTGCTGCGATTTTTTTCCTGTGTGCTACGTACAAATTTAGTGCGAATTTAGTGCTGACCAACGCACCATGAAGATCTGGGATTTATTTAGTGTGACGTACGAATTTAGTGTGAGATTGGGGAAGAAGGTGAACATTTTAATGGCTGATTTTAAGGGTAAAATAGTCATTTCCGCGACTTTGGGGTGAAAGAATGAAGCAAAAGCCGCACAGCACGTGCGTGCACAACACTTCCGTCATCTTAGACGTTTTAGGGTGTTTCGCGCATGCGAAACTACAATATAAGGGGGTTTGATGCATTTTTTAAAATAGAGGGGGACAATCCGCAGATTTAGTATATTACAGGGGGGTTTGGTGCATTTTACCCATCTATTACTAGATGTGTGTATGAAAATTTAGATTTCATTCCATTATGTACTGTAACTAATGTGTGCATGGACAAACCAATAGAACATCTTATTTTCAATGAAGGCGATTTATTTTATATTTACCTTTGTATCCGTTTTACTTTGTTGTGAATCTGTCATCTTTTAGATCATTCGAATCATGTCTCATCATCCTCGGCAATGAAATTCAGACAAATATTTATGTTAGATACATAGTTTATTAACATAAATGCAGGATTAATAAGATGAGTCTGTTTGTATACATAATATTTGAAATCATAAAAATAATATACATTCAATAAATGACTTAGGCTACCTGTTATTCGTGTAAATTTTCTCCAATTTGGCTTCTGGTGTCTATACATTTTTCTTCTGCTGCTCGAGTCGAAAACCTCAAATTTAACAACACAAAAAGGTTAGTACCAATAAACCATATCAATTCATTATACTACATGCTAAATATTTGATGAAATTTTAGAAACAAGGAGACTTGTCTGTCTGATTCAATGTTGCTCTCTTATGTGACATAGGTTTACATCTCAACTTAGTAGATCATCATTTCAACTCCACCTCATACATTAAGAATGATACATTTGATGTCAGTAATATATCATGATATGATATTGAATAAGAACTTTGGATAATAGGTTTGCACTAAAATGTGGAGAACACGAGGAATCTATAGATATATGTTAGTAATTTGTTTAAGAACACGCACCAATACCGCGATTTTGAAAACTAGTTAGTAATTCACACGCTATCAATGTTACACAAACACATACTCTTTTGATGTGCACAGTCTTATGCAATCACAGAAGTAGAAAATATATTGTTATAGAAATTATAACAACAACAACAACATAGTCTTTTAGTCCCAAACAAGTTGGGGTAGGCTAAATATGAAACCCAAGAGAACCAATGATAAAAGAAACACAAAAATGGCTCAAAACAAAAGGAAGAGATTAGAGCAAAAGAGAAATGAGCAAAAGTCACGGTTCTCCCCGCTCTTGTGCCGATAGAAGCTGAACCGTGTCGTATGCTCTCCAATATGAAATGGATACTGAGCAAGGATGCACTCAAACATGTCTTGCGCCTTGATATACCTTATCTTGAGATGATTGAGCATAACGAAAGGTGCAAATGGGATTTTGATGAGACAGTGACCGTGATTGAGGGTGGGTTGCTATACATTCATGAGGAGTCAGCTCCACGGAGGAAAGATCCAGTGAAGCATCCAACATCGGAGAGTGGGAATTTCGTCAAGCATGACATGGTGAGATTTGTGGCTCCCTTGAGGCCACCTCGGAAGCCGCCATGGATCCTGTGATGAAAGAGAGCAATAAGTCGGGCCAACGACAATAATAAGAGGCGCTTGTTGGGAGGCAACCCAATGGTGTGCATGGTTCAGCGACTTTCCTCTGCATTGACTAAGGTGAACTCGTTTCTTTTACCTCCGCTTTCGTTCTTTTGTGTTTATTTAAGTGTCAATGATATATGCAAACTCTAAGTTTGGGGAGGTGGTTTCTTTGTGAGCATTCATGTTTATTATGTGATTATATTTTTGCCCCTTAGAGTTTGAGTCTTAGATTGAATATTTGCTTGTGCGTGAGTATGAGATTACATGTACGTGGCATTTTGCGATGATGATATGAGAGTCGGTTTAGATCTATTGTGCTAGTTCAAATGGCTTGAGTTGATTTTATTTGGTTAAATTCTTAAGGTGTTTTTATTTTGGGGACAAAGGCATGATGGTTGATATTTTTGTGATTTATTTATGGTGAGTTGGTTTTGAGACGATTTGTGTTGTTAAGATGTGCTTGTGATTGCTTTAATCAATGTTGATTAAGTTTGGGGACTTGAAGTTGGAAGTTGAGGTTTCTATGTCTCATAGTCGAAAAAAAAAAGAATAATGAGGATGGAGGAATAATTGATGGAGTTGAAAAGCCATTGGCAAAAAAAAAAGTCATGGGCTGTAACAGCTGCCAATCCGTGGGGGCTCTAGTGTATAATTTCAATAATTACCGTATCTAGACGAGCACGAAAGGCTAAAACCTATGGGTTGTGACGGAGCTGTCGTTCCCTACTTCGAAAAAAAAGAGAGAGAATAAAACAAAAAAAGAGAAAAAAAAAAAAGAAAAATGGAGAATGAGACGTTTAGACTTCGGCTAGAAATTGAAAGAAACTAGACTTGTTAGAAAAGAGAGGGGTGTCGTGAGTTGCATTGATCGGTACATTCGTTATAGAAATTGACAAATTATGGTGGTCACTTGGATTGATGCTTGATTGTTTGAGTTCCTAGAATGATTTCATCTTGAGCCCAGACAAATTGATTTGAGTTGTTTGAACTATGCACTTATATGAGAAGTGTGAGGCCTTGAGCAAATATTCTACGTACTTGTTTTCTTGTCCATGTACGTGCTTTTAGTTCTAAGTTGCTTGGGGACAAGCAACGGTTTAAGTTTGGGGAGATTTGATAGGTCGAAAAATGTGCATGTTTTATATATTAAATGGTGTATTTTTATACATTAATTTTATTCGCACATTTATATTTTTCGACTTGTTTATTTATTAGATGGATTTGGTACTTTGATATTTTTATGTCTTATTTTTAGGATATTGGAGGATTTTTATTGGCGGCGTTGCACCGAACGAGAATTGAGCAGGCAGTGCGGGGAAGCCCCATTCTCGACCGCGTACCTGCACATTTTCTGCTCATATGTACAAAAAAGGCCCAATATTTAATAAACGTTAAATTATTTGGGCTGATTTGGTGATTTGGATTCCACAAATAAAGAAGCACACATTCACAGGGAGAGGATTTATTTTTGGTGGGCTAAGCACTTCAATTAGATGGGAAATAATTTCCAAAAGCCACGCCAACAGAGAACAAATAAAAGTCAAGACACACAACCCATTGAGACATTCGGGAATTAGTTTTGGAGCCGCCATATACCTGGGGGAAGAAATATTCACGCGAAACAGAGGAGAGAACAGAGTCGCGGCACAGGACAATACAGATACGAGGAAGCTGACGATCGCGGAGGGAGGCCGCACCCACACACGAAATGGGATAATTCTATTCATTTTCTTTTATTCTTTATTATGTTAGGCTAGTTTTTCTTTCTAGTTTCGGGGAAGTCGAACCCTACGACTTGACGATGTTTGATTGATTTCCTTGGTTGATTATTGAGTTATCTTTTTGGAATTTCTTGTGTTATTTTGAATAATTCACCATGATGTGTTGAGTCTTATTTAGATTGAGCACCCTAATTAGGCTTTACATATCTACACCTGAATTCGGCCTTCAATCCGTAATTGTTGATGTGTTTAATTCGCAAGTGGTATCCGGAAGATGGTAACTACCGGGGATAACACGGCCTAATTAAGTGAACGAATGTGTCACTACTTAGTCTAGCCTATTTTTCTAAATCGTAAAGCGGCTAATTGAATTAAATTTAGGAAGCATTTCCTAGACTGTTCAAGAGGTCAGATTTAATCGTAGAGTGTCTCGCGGTTACATTAAAAATAAGGAAAAATTCGGGTAACAGACCGTGTCGTTGCCTAGGGCAAGTAATTTCATAAGATAACAAGATTTGATACCAAAGTTGATTAGACGAGTCAGTCGAGGGTGTAGACGGAACCGTGAACTAGAAATTTCTCTTATTTATTTTATTTTTATTTTTATTTCGTTTGTTTAGATTTTATTTGTTTCATTAAAATTTCAATTAGTTTAGTTACTAAATCCAATCCCCCCTTTACCGCTTTTATTATTCAACTAATACAAGAATATCACAACTTGATTCACACTCTCTATGGGTTCGACCCTTACTCGTCACTACTACTAGTTAGTAGAGATTAGTAAAAGAAAAATATAAATTTTAATTTTGCTGCATTGCGACGCGCGGTCAAATTTTGTAATCTCCCCAAACATAAACTGTTGATTGTCCTCAAGCAACTTAGAACTATAAGCACATAGATGGACAAGAAAACAAGTACGTAGAACTTTACTCAGGGCCTCACAATTTCACATAAGTGCATAGTTCAAACAACTCATTAGTTTATTCGGACTCAAGACGAATCCATTTTAAGAACTCAAACAATCAAGTATCAATTCAAGTGACCATCATAGTTTATCAATCTTTATAGCGAATGCACCGATCAATGCAACTCATGACACCCCTCTCTTTGCTAACAAGTCCAGTTTCTTTCCGTTTCTAGCCAAAGTCTAAATGTCTCATTCTCTATTTTTTTCGTTTTCTCTTTTTTTTTTTTGAGTAGGGAACGGCTGCTCCGTCACAACCCGCGGGTTTTAGCCTTTAGTGATTGTCTCTATACAAGAATTATTGGAATTATACACTACAGCCCCCACGGATTGGCAGTTGTTGCAGCCCATGATGTTTTTTTTTTNNNTTTTTTTTTTTTTTTTTTTTTTTTGTGCCAAACGGCTTTTCAACTCCATCAATTATTCATCCTTCCTCATTATTCTTTTTTTCGACTATGAGACATAGAAACCCCAACTTTCAACTTCATGTCCCCAAACTTAATCAACATTGATTAAAGCAATCACAAGCATATCTCAACAATACAAATCGCCTTAAAACCAACTCACCACAAATAAGTCACAAAAATATCAATCATCATGCCTTTGTCCCCAAAATAAAAACACCTTAAGAATTTAACCAAATAAAATTAACTCAAGCCATTTAAACTAGCACAATAAGTCAAACCGACTCTCATGTCATCATCGCAAAATTCCACGTACATGCAATCTCAAACTCACACAAGACAACCAAATATCATGCAACTCAAACTAAGAACTCAAACACTAAGGGGCAAAAATATAATCACATAATAAATATGAATGCTCACCAAGAAACCACCTCCCCAAAGTTAGAGCTTGCATCTATCATTGACACTCAAATAAACACAAAAGATAGAGGTAAAAGAAACGAGGTCACCTTAGTAAATGCAGAGAAAGTCGCCGAACCATGCACACCATTGGGTTGCCTCCCACAAGCGCCTCTTTTTATTGTCGTTGGCCCGACTTATTGATCCTTTTCATCAAAGGATCCATGGCGGCTTCGGTGGTGGCCTCAAGAGAGCCACAAATCTCACCACACCATGCATGACGAAATTCCCATTCTCTGGTGTTGGATGTTTCACTGGATCTTTTCTCCATGGAGCTGGTCCCTCAAAAATAAGTAGCAGCCCGTGCTCAATCACAGTCATCGTCTCATTAAACTCCCACTCACACCTTTCGTTCGGCTCGATCGTCACAAGAGGTTGGCTATTAAGGCTCAAGACATGCTTTAGTGCATCTTTACTCAGCACCCATTTCATATTGGAAGGGATAAGACATGGTTCAGCTTCTATCGACACAAGAAAATGGAGAACGGTACGCTTTTTGGCTCCAACAGATCGAGTACTGGGTCCAGTAAGTCGAGTACGGGGTGCCCCAGTACTCTGCTGCTTCGACTCTACTTTCTCTATATTCGTGATTTTTTCATTCTCCGGCTCGTATGTGCACTCTTCAGGCTCTTCGGGGTCCTCGCTGCACGAATGGGTGACGCTTAAACTCATTGGAATCGTTTCGATCCGACACACTAGTCGGTCTATTTGTTCTGCCAATTGGCTCATTTGGCCTTGCAAATTCCTTATGCGCATCCCTTGGCTCTCGAGGCTCGTCTCAACACTTTGCTGAAAGTTAAGGGTGTTCGCCGTCAACTCCATAATCATATCCTCAAGTGACGGACCAGGATCTCTTTCAATTAATGGCTCGCAGTACTCTTGCCGAAATTTGAACGAGTTCAACGCCAATGCCTCAATCATATCCTCGAGCGATGGGCTGGGATCTCGCGCAATTGGTGGCTCGGAGTACCCATAGAAAGAGTCTGAGTGCTCTCTCAAGCGGTATTGATACTCATCGGGATATAAATAGTCTTGCTCGTCCCTTCGCCAACCATTAGGTTCTCTTACGCCTTGATATCCAATCCACAGGCCTCGTATCTTCCTCTCATACTGGTAAGGTACCTGCTGGGTATAAAAGTTGTGATAATAGGCTGCCATCTCGAAAAATTGCGCCAAGCTCGATCAAAAGCGCTAATTAACCCGCGAGTATGGGGTCAAACTTTTCTGTCCAGCAGAGTACGGGGGCGCCCAGTATTCTGCAAAGAAGCAAAAAGAAAAACAAGAAAAAAAAAGGGGGGGAAAAGATGATAAAATAAAATTCTAAAAGAAAAGCAATAAAAAAGATAATAATTCAACTAGTATTCAAAAATCACAATTTAATAACTCTACTCCCCGGCAACGGCGCCAAAATTTGACCGCGCGTCGCAACGCGGCAAAATTAAAATTTATATTTTTCCTTGACTAATCTCTACTAACTAGTAGTAGTGACGAGTAAGGGTCGAACCCACAGGGAGTGTGAATCAAGTTGTGATATTCTTGTATTAATTGAATTATAAAAGCGGTAAAGGGGGGATTGGATTTAATAACTAAACTAATTGAAATTCTAATGAAACAAATAAAATCTAAACAAACGAAATAAAAATAAAAATAAAAATAAATAAGAGAAATTTCTAGTTCACGGTTCCGTCTACACCTTCGACTGACTCGTCTAATCAACTTTGGTATCAAATCTCGTTATCTTATAAAATTACCCTAGGCAACGACACGGTCTATTACCCAAATTTTTCCTTATTTTTAATCTAACCACGAGACACTCTACGATTAAATCTGACCTCTTGAACAGTCTAGAAAATGCTTCCTAAATTTAATTCAATTAGCCGCTTTACGATTTAGAAAAATAGGCTAGACTAAGTAGTGACGCGTTCGTTCACTTAATTAGGTCGTGTTATCTCCGGTAGTTACCATCTTCCAGATACCACTTGCGAATTAAAGAATAAAAGAATATAAGAAAATGAATAGAATTATCCCCTTTCGTGTGCGGGTGCGGCCTCCCTCCGCGATCGTCGGCTTCCTCGTATCTGTATTGTCCTGTGCCGCGACTCTATTCTCTCCTCTGTTTCGCGTGAATATTTCTTACCCCCCAGGTATATGGCGGCTCCAAAACTAATTCCCGAATGTCTCAATGGGTTGTGTGTCTTAACTTTTATTTGTCCTCTGTTGGCGTGGCTTTTGGAAATTAATTCCCATCTAATTGAAGTGCTTAGCCCACTAAAAATAAATCCTCTCCCTGTGAATGTGTGCTTCTTTATTTTTGGAATCTAAATCAGCCCAAATAATTTAACGTTTATTAATATTGGGCCCTTTTTGTACATATGAGCAGAAATGTGCAGGTACACGGTCGAGAATAGGGCTTCCCCGCACTGCCTGCTCAATTCTCGTTCGGTGCAACGCCGCCAATAAAAATTCTCCAATATCCTAAAAATAAGACATAAAAATATCAAAGTACCAAAATCCATCTAATAAATAAACAAGCCGAAAAATATAAATGTGCGAATAAAATTAATGTATAAAAATACACCATTAAATATATAAAACATGCACATTTTTCGACCTATCAGGCACGTTCATTTCTATCCTCCAAGCGCTCCTAGCTATCCACCGCTAAATCCTTATAGATATTTCAATCTTCAAGGTCTCTCTTAACCGACTCTTCCCAAGTGAGTTTAGGCCGACTTCTACCTCTCTTTATAATATTTGAAAAAATAATAAAAAATTATTACATACTTAAGTAGAACCCGTACATTTATGGTAAAATAGAAGCAAACTATGTGTTTGTAAAAATCACAGAATATAGAAGCCGCATTGACTGTCTTGAAAGAGGTTCTAAATGGGACCAGCTGCGTCCTTAGAACCAACCTTAGACCTTCTTCGCTTGCTTTTTTCATAAGAAAAGCTTTTAGCGCCATTACTTGTTCTGGATGCAGAACTCTATATATCTGGAACCGAAAGAGGCCGAATTCAGGATCATGAGCGCACTAAAAAAAACATGATAAAATATACATAAATTGAATAAAATCCCATGAACACAAAACTCAAGACGCACAAAAAAAAAAGAAGTAAGATTTATCGAATTAACGTGGATTTGGCTACTGTAAACGCAAAAAGACAGCCGATCTGGCTACTCACCATGTAATATTCGATGGAGATTCCCATATAATTATTCGAACGAGAGCTCATTTCGTTCAAAAATTTAACCAAAAAAAAAAAAGAAATTATATTTTAAAGAAAACATAAAACGAAAATCCCCAAATCAAATCTTTCGAATCCCGTCGCGATTAAATAACATCATGTAGTATTCTATTGAGAATCTCCTAACGAACCAAGATATAGAACCATTGTTCTAAAAACTGAATAGTTCATCGAATCGGTGAAACTACTGGTTCAATGGTTCACTGGTCGGAGCATCGAACTGGTGTAATCAATTTATAATTTTTTATTTATTTTATATGTATAATATTTAATTATATATATATTCATCATTAATTTTATAGTCTATGACATTTCTCTAAATAATATCTCAATAATAGCTACAATCGATAATGTTGTTAATTTTTTAATTTTTTGTTTATTTCTGTATTTAAAATTAATCTACATTTAAGTTACAAAATAGAGTGAATAGAAACAACACAATTTTCATTTTAAACCACATTTCAATTTTTTCATTATTGATTAAAAAAATAAAAAATAAAAATAATGTGCATAACAAATACCAATAAATAACTTTTTATAAAGAAAAAAATTGGGAATATATATAAATAGTCCACTTCAAAAAACAATACATCATTTTAATGAGTACAAGCTTATTAGGCCCAATAATGCCCCAACAATTTCATCAATGATATATCCCACATAGGAAACACAAGTAAAAAATGTGTGCAATTTAAATCACTTCACAATCAACCAATTTCAAATTCAAAATCTTGAACCGGTGAACAATTCGAACCGGTCCCAGTTCACCGATTCGATTGGTTTTGGACCGGTTTGAACGTTCTTGGCCGGTTCGCATGCCTAGCTGTTTTATGGCTCAAACCGGACTGGAATGAGGGCCAGTTCCCGGTCCAACCGGTTGAACCGGCCGATTCGGTCTGGTTTTCAGAACAATGTATAGAACTATTAGATATCGGTGAAAATTACGACAAAAAATAAAAGAAATTAAATACAAAGGATCGGAATTGGAAAAATTAGTATGTTGGCGAAAGTTCCGATGAAGGTCGAAAAGAGAAAATGAAGAACCTTGTATATGAAATAATTTACTCACTTTTATCTCAACTTAAAATCTAAGTCAACTTTAACTCAATTCCCTATCTTTTATATTATTCATATAATTAAATAATACAAACCAATCATTATTATAAGAAAAAAGACATGGTATTATAATCTTATGTATTGCATGAATGCTATTTATCTCAGCATGAAGAGTCTCAAGCTCGAAAAATTATAGCACAAGTCTACCAAATCGTATTAAAACGCGACTTCAGGACAGTTCTGTTCAGAATATGTTCTAAAGTCGAGGGTCTCTTGTTGATACACAATTTGGCCTCGATTAATAAAAAGACGACACGTGGATATGTATTAGATAAATATCAATATAGCCGGTTATCTGAGCTGATTATTTAACCGAGTTCCCCAAGTGTCCAGATGGCCCACGTTCAAGTCGAGCAGACTTAAATTTCGCCAGCCCGACCCGGATACCGTGAAGATCCATTTCCAGTAGACGCCATGATTGCCGATAAAGTAGACGTCATTCGAAGCCGTCAAGTGTCACGATCGGGCCCCACGATGTCATCTCACATTAATTACTCATGACCCCTTTTATCTATTTCTTTAAGGAGCCACTTGTAAAGGGCCATGTATAGTACACATCACAACTTTAATTCACTATTCATCCACTCACATAATTTTAACTACTTATCATTTCCAATAATTTTCAATCATTTATCTCTTACTTTTACATCAAATCAATTTTAATCATTTTATTGTAAATATTATTTTAATACATTCTTAAAATTTCACTAACAACTAATCGTACCACCTTTTCAAAATTAACCATAATTAACCAAAATAACTCATTTTGAATAAATTATTCCATAAACAATCAAGCCCAAAAAATAGGATTTTTTTTATCCTTTTATATCATGATTCTTTCATTTGTGGCCCACAGATATCCATTAACTCATATTAGCATCTGATCCGTATTAGTGTGGACCAAATATAATACATGATAATGGGTTGGATTGATTGCACATGTATTCGGCCCAAATGTTTTTTGAGATGATTGGGCTTGTTTTAATTACCTATACTTATATAAAAATAATAATTCTTTTTTTAAAAGTAGAAAGTCCATTGTTCGTCAAACTGTGATAGCATTAATTACTTTCTATTACTAGTAAATTATTACTTTTTTCTTGAATCTATCTATACTTATATTAAAAGCTATACTATTTACTAAATGTAGTATGTAGAATAGTCAACTCTAATTAATGATTTGCTATTTTTATCAAGCATCTATATCTATATATTAAAAGCCAACCTATTTACCAAAAACAGTAGCAAGAAAAGTCAACACACATTTAATGCATACTTTATTTAGAAATTTTTTACTATATGTATTAAATGCTTGCATATTTACATTTACTATCCAAATATGATTTTAAAGATTTTTTCCTTAGATAATTTATGCAATGATTTTACTGATATCCATTATAATTAATATTTGTCGAGTAATATTTTTAACCTTTATTTAATTATATAACACTAATATTTTAAAAAAAAAAATAATATTATTTATTATTTAAAAGATAATGATCACATCATTAAATAATTTTATTGATGGTTAGATAATAAAATTATAATTATTTTTTAAAATTTCGACATGTTATTATTTGTATATTATGGTCAACTATGATAGTGTTTTTATCACTTTTTTTTTGTTGTGTTTCAAAAATGTACTTATTGTAAAATATTTTTCTATTGCATAGTATGTTAAATAAACTATAAAACCTTAGGATGAAAATTAGAAAAAATCTCTTGATTATGTAAGGGATTTATTTTTTGGCAATTGCTAAATCAGTTTCTTAAAAAAAAGAATTATTATGAGAAAATTGAATTCTAAAAAACATGTGCGTGTATTTTGTAAACATTTATACTCAAAATTTTATTTTGAATTTCATTACATAAAGAAGACTACTTCTATAACTTTTATAAATAATAATAATAATTGCATT
>CACSLK010016925.1:114587-127727 GCA_902706635.1 Striga hermonthica
TTCTTATTTCCTTCAAGAACTCCCCACAGACGGCGCCAATTTGATGGGTCTCCTCCTAGATCTGGAGTGAACCGGTGGAAATGAGCTCCGGTCTGTTCGAATCGTCTCCAAATCGTTTGTAGACTGCCATGAACACCTGCAAGAACTCAACACCAGAAGTGTTTTCCGGTGAAGAGCCTCCGACGCTCAAGTCAGTGAGAGAAAAGAGGAGGAGCTCTGCTCAGTGGGAGCAGCAGCTGAAGAATCAATGGAGAGAATGAAAGTTAGGGTTTAAGGTTACCTTAGCTCCTTTATATAGGAGTAGAAACACTTACTTGAAGTACCTAAAATGCCCTGGCCGACTTACACGAAGTACCCAAAATTCCCCGGTCGGTTCGCATTCCGCTTACTCTTGAGTCAGCATCTAGATTCCTTCTTATCCTGTGTAAACTCGCACTTGGGAACCTTCCATGTGTCGCATCTGCACATCGAGTCGTCGGAGGTCCTTATAAGTCGACTTGTAACCTTGCCGAGTCGATCTGAGGTTATACAAGTACCCGGGGGCTCCTTGAGTGCCTGCTCGTCATCTCCAATGAAGTCGTCTTGTGTCCGGTCGACTTTATAAAAGTCGACTAGAGACCGTGGCCGGTCCGACGGCTTTTGAATAGCCGTCGGGCCAAGTCGACATCATTGGTGTCAACTTAGTGGGGTCGTCTGTAGTTTTCAGTCAGGCAATCACTGTCTGAGTCGGGCCATGACAATAGGGCTATATCACCCGATTCCCTAGCTCTTTAATCATCGAGTGTATTAGGTTGCTACTTTAATCGCTTTTCGTTTAGTTTGAAGTCATTAGTTATAATCGAAAACAAAACCATTGAAATAGAGTATTTAGGGTTTTCATCTTTTCTTTTTCGTGATCGAATAATTGTACAGTTGAATCCGGCTAACCTTCCTTGCGATACGACCCGGGGAACGAATCTTTTGATTCTACTCCGGTAAAAATACTGACAACAAAATTGGCGCCGTTGTCGTGGAAGGTTAGGACTTTAATTGAGCGCTTATTCATTTTTTTTTTCAGCGTTTCTCTTATTTCAGGCGATTTTTCTTTTTTCCGTGTTTCTCTTTGTTTCTTTTGTTAGTCTTATAGTTATTTTTTTTGGTAGTTCTCTTTAGTTTTTTTCTTTGCTTATTTGGTGCTCGTGACAGTTTCTTTGTCTTTGTGTATGCGTACCAGAAGCGGACGTATTCTAGAACCAATCGACAAACCAAGTCACGAGAGCGTGAGGGAGTTATTCGACAAGCTCAACCTAGAACCACCTGAACCAACAAGTCCATATATGGCTCTACCACCACCCCGTAACACCCTCCGAACCTTAACCCAATCAGTGATCGAGCCTATCGCTTCATGCATTCGGTTGTCGGATGTTGCACGAAACTATGAACTCAAAATGATTCATTACCACCAGCTGCCTGCATTCCACGGGCTCCCCAGCAAAGACCTGCTTAACTTTATCCGGGAATTTTACAATGTTCTCCAGACTTTCCCTCTCAATGGGCTGACTGACGAGCAGTTGAAAATGAGTGCTTTCCCTAGACACTGAAGGACCGGGCCAAGGCCTGTTTCATGACGCTTGAACCGGGCTCTCTCACTACCTGGACCGAGGTGTACTCAAAGTTCATTGGGAAGTACAACTCTCATCAAAAGACCCAGGAGCTCCGGTCACAGATCGTCTCATTTGCTCAATTACCGAGTGAGCCTCTTCACGAGGCTTGAGAGCGGTTCAAGGACCTCCAGCGGCAGTGCCCTCATCAGAATATCTCTCCGGGGCTACTGATGAACACTTTGTACGACTCCCTCCACCAGAACATGGAGTATATGGTTGACAATGCGGAAGAAGGGGATATTAGAGCAAAGACGGCTGAGGAGATGTTTGCAATATTTGAGACGATGAGCACGAACTCGTCACAGAAGAGCAGCTGAGGGAGGAGAACGACAGTGAACAAGGTCAGAACGAGCAATGACTTGATGGCCCAACAGCTAGCCGAGCTTACTGAGCAGATGAGGTTGCTCAATGCACGAGGACCTCAGCCGGTGCAGACTATGGCCGTTGACACATGTGGGGCATGTAGAGCCCCATGGCATAGGTCCGAAGTATGCCCCTCATCTTTCGAGCAGTATGCGGATGCCAGTGCTTTACAGGGATACCAGATTCGGCCAAACAATGACCCTTTTTCAAACACGTACAACCCGAGATGGCGAAATCATCTCGCTTTCTCCTGGTCAAACAATGCGAACACCCTCCGACCATCCCGTCCAAATTTCATGCAGCAGCAACCTCAACCCAACTTTGTGCCCCGTCCGATCTACCAACCACAGCAGAAGCAGAGGGGACCGGAAGGGATGTAAGCACCGGGAGCAGGGTCGAGTTCAACTCTCCAAGACGACAAGCTTGACAAAATCCTTCAATTTATGGCCAACATTGAGCAGTGGTGTGTCAATCAGGAGGCATCTGTCAAGCGTATTGAGACACATTTGGGCCAACTGGCCATACGGGTAGGAACCATCGAGACTGAAATGAACAAGGGAAAGTTGTCTAGTCAGCCGGAGCATGTGAATTAAGTGACCGTTATTGTCCACGACTTGGAGGAGAAGATAGCAGACGAAGACCTGAGGAAGTCAAAGCAAACGGGAAAGTCCCAGTGACACCGCTAGCGAGCCAACCTTACATAAATATTCGAACCCATACAGACCAAAAATCCCTTTCCCAGGGCGACTATTGGAAGAGAAGGGTCGCACGATGATACAAGACCTTCATGTGCTGTTGGCTAAAGCCAATGTCGACCTATCTCTGCCCGATATGTTGAAGACAATACCGGCCTATGCACGATTCTTCAAGGAAGTGACCATGAACAAGAAGCGGTTCGAGAATTGTGAGGAGGTGTTGATCTGTGAGGCTGCAAGTATCTTTCAGCACGATTTACCAAAGAATGAAAGAGACCCCGATGGCTTTGTGATCAATATAGCTTTCGAGAGTGGGAAAGGTGCTTCGGGGATGCTTGACCTTGGGGTCGGCATAAATCTCATGCCTCTCTATATATATCGGGAACTTGGGCTCAACAGTCTGAAGCCAACCAAGAGACGGTTACAGCTTGCAGATCGTTCACTGCATCAACCCAAAGGGATTGTGGAAGATGTCTTGGTAAGAGTGGGGAAGCTGATTGTTCCTGATGATTTTGTTGTTCTTGATGTAGGGGGTGTTAGAGAGAACGGGTACCAGAACACCATGCTTTTCGGACGACCCTTCATGGCGACCACCAACACAATAATTGATGTGAAAAACGGGACATCGAGGATGACCGTGTTGGGGGAATCTACCTTTATTTCCGTCCGAGGGTCCCAACTCGAGCCAAAGAGACCATTGCAAGGCCATGTCCATAACAACCGCCACATTGTCCCCTCTCAGCCGAGTTCGATGGAGTTTCCTCGGTCCTGTTGGGGCGAAAGATATGATGTGTCATACGCCCGTCGATGTTCGGGACCTGACTATCTCCACCCTCCGCATGCACCACCGAACTCACAGTGGCTAGTCTAGTCACTCTGCTCTATATGATTGTATCTCTCCCTTTTTATTTTTGCATTTAGTTCAATTTTTTTGTTTTTCTATTGGGTAATTATGTAGGTAATTAGGCATTTTCATTATTTGTTTTCATTTTACTCTAAAAAAAAATGTCGCGACTCGCGAGTGAGTGGTCGCGACTCGCAAAACTGTCGCGACTCGCGAATTTCCCCACATTTATTTGAAGTCGTTCTATGTTTCTTTCGTGAGTCGCAAGATCTGTCGCGACTCGCGATCTACCTCGCGACCAAGTGTCGCGACTCACGACTTTAATGTCGTGACTTACCTGGAACTTAAAATTGACGGTCGCTTTTTTTTTTGTGTGCAGGAATTTAATCTCTCTCTCTCTCTCTCGCGATACTCTTTCTCTCGCCCAAGCACACTCACGACCCAAGATCCATCGCCACTACTCTGACCACCACAACCGGCGTTCCATTCATTCCGACACACCACCGCCAACCCTACCTCCGGCAACTTGCCCTCAACCTATCACTCTCTCTCAATCGCGAGCACACTAACCTCGCGAATTACAAGCCCTAGAACCACTGCCTCCTGCCCTTAATCTTTCGTCGGCTTCTCGTTTCATCTCCAGCCACCGACCCTCTCGTCGGCGTCCTTCCTCTCCTCGCCAGTGACCACCGCCTCTGCTCAGCAACACCGTGTTCCACCACCTCACTTCCTTCAAGCCCCAATTCGACATTTTCAAAGGCTAACAAATTTCATGCCCGATAATTGAATTCTTTTTATCTTGTGACGAGGTTGAGTTGCTTGAGTTGGGTGTTGCGGTGTCTTGTTGAAGAGAGCAGCATATAGGGGTCCTACCATTGTCCATTTCCTTCAAGCTTTCAAGTAAGAATTCGTGCCCTCCAAGTGTTCGACGAATTGCCTAAGTGACTTCTTGTTCAATATGGTGACGAAACGTACTAAAAGGAAGTCCACGCATGGGGAATCCTCTTTCCAGACTGAGCTGGTCAATCGACACGCACAGTACAATGCCCCCTTCACTATCCTCGAGGAAAGAGAGGGGGAAATCTACTCCCGGCTCGCTAAGAAAGAGGTACTGAAGTCCAAGACATTCGACTTCACATTTTTTACGGACCTTGGCATTTTGGAGACAGTCGAGCGTTACTTAGTTATGCTACGCCTGAGGAGATATGCCGACGTCTTCCATCCAACCTACCGGAACCTCACGCTCGAGTTCTTCAGCACACTGAGTTACGGACGGATAATAACGGGGATGAGTATATGACATGTTGTTTGCTTGGTACACAGAGGGTAATCAGTAATGAAGTTTTGGATAGCGTCTTGGAATTCCAAGATGTCGGCTGGTCGGCATCATTCGGGATGGATCATTCTCGGTTCTGGGTCAAACTATCTCCTGACATGGTGTGGGACTTCCGTGGCATGCCTAACTCCCTCATCCAAGATGGTCCCATTGTCGTGATGCACAAGTTTTTGTCCTACGGGCTTTTCAGGAAGAAGGAGGCCAACAAGGTCACAGAGATTGACTTCACCGTGCTCTGGGCTATGTTCGGGCATCACGAGCGGAAATTGTTGCATGTCTTCAAGGAGGAGCTCCGGGAAATTCTCTGGAATAAGTGCGCAGCTACCTATTTCGAACATGTGGTGATAGCCTTCGCCCTGCACTTCAATGTCGATCTGACGGCGTCGAGCAGACCCCCTGTTCCGATGTGGCGCATTGATGTGTTTGAGCTGAGCCATTCGGGCCTGATCTTCGACCGGCGTACATTCGTGGACTATAGGCAGCGCGAAGCCAACTCCATATACATGAAGAAGTTGGATGCCGCCGCTTCCGCTGCCCAGGCTGAGTCTTCACGTTCTCGGCCGGGGATCGAGCCTACCCACGAGACGGATGAGATGGAGCATGATGACGTTTCTATTGACGAAGACCATCTCTTCCCGCCTCCTCCTGATTGGCAGCCTGCTCCAGAGCCAGCTCCCCGGGATCCCCGAGCCACACATCATCATCAGCGTCCAGCGGAGTCGTCTGCCCCGCCCGCCTGGTGGTCCCATCCTTCTCCTTGGTGGATGGCGTTCGAGGACCGTTATGATCGTGACATGCGAGACATTAGCGCCCAGTTCGCAGGCGTCGACTTGCGCTTTCAGGCTATTGAGGCCTGTCAGGATCAGTGGGACGAGCAGTTCAATCGATGGAATGCTCAGTTCGGTTCCAGAGCCGGCCAATCCTATCCTCCTCCTTCTCCTAGTCCAGGACCACGGTGATTTGTCACTGTGTTGGTCAGCTTTTCTTTTGCTTTTCTCTTTTTATTTCTATTTTTATTTTTGCTTTGTTCTCTTGTTTATTGTGTTGGTTGATTGTGTAGTACAACTTTCCTGCACTGAGAATGGACAATGGGGACATTGTCAGATTTTAAGTGTGGGGGAGTTTTTACATATTTATGTGGCTATGTGGTTGACCAGGTCTAGTTTTTATTTTTAGGTTGTTTAATTTCTTTCTTTTGCTTGGTGGACCAGTTTAGTTTTAGGTTTTTGTGTGTTTCTCTGAGTTTGCATTATGGTGTATTGTAAGACTGGTTGATAACTATTGGTTGAATTGAGAAGTTGTGATGATGATATCGAGTAACGCATTTTGATTATTTGGCTTAGTTGTTTTGAGAAACAAATTTAACTTGTGAGGTTTGAGCCTTTGTTGTTTCTTGTGTGATATTGGTCGGAATCTTGTCAATTGGAATTTGCCTTGAGACTACTTTGAAATAACTAGATTAGATTTGTGAAACGTGAATATGATTGAGGCATTCCTTGTATTATCTTTTCCTTTTTCTTTTCCGTGAATAATAGTCACTAGTTACCCCCTTTGATCATTAACTGATTTTATTGTTAACCTCGTGATGATGACATTGAGTTGCAGGATAGTGTTGGAGGTAATAGTTGGTTGCGTTGTATATATTTTTATGTGCAAAAAAAAAGAAAAAAAAAAAGGAAGCCAAATGGATTATACTTCTAGCGCTCCGTTCACTAATGTAGTGGATACGAGCCATGAGTACGGAAAACCGGTCTAGGAGACTCGGGCAGGAAACTCGAAGGCTAAACCTAGATAAGGTGTCCAAATGGTTTTCGCGCAAAAAAAAAAAAAATCAAAAAAAGAGAAGAAAAAAAACCGAAAAAAAAATGTTTGGGAAGTATGTTGGTCTTGGAGTTAGTGGGAGGATCCGGTTGGTGACAACTGGATGATTTTATTGTTATGGTTGGGTGATTGAGTAGAGTGTTATATTTTGAGCCACTTAGCCTATATTTATCCTACCCGGTCCAAAGAGCCTACGTCACAACCCTTTAAGACCTCTTGATTCACTGTTATATGAATTTGATTGTTTTAGGGTAGAAGTTAGATGATAGGCAAATATATGATTGACTTGACTGACGATCAATTTGAGTGCACCTCTCTTATATTTTGCAAAGAAACTGAGTGAGGCATATATAAACTTATACTCGAGAGTCTTTGTTCTTCAAAATAGCTGAGTTGATAATTGAGGTGTGTTCTTCTGAGCATTGGAATTCTTCTCAGTACGATAGATTTGTTTGAGATTGGTCTTGTTTGAACTATTGTCCTTGCTCATTTATTTGTTTTTTTCTATTTTCTTTTCTCTTTGTTTGGGACGAACAAAGGTTTAGTGTGGGGGAGTTGTTTGTCCCATTTTTGTGTCTTTATTTTGCGTTTATTTTCTTTTTATTTTCCCCACTTGTAGGATTTTCGTAGTTTATTTGGTCCAATTTTGTGGTTTTGTGTTTTCTCTTTATTTTTTGATTTGTGCATCTTTTATTGTGTTATGCTTTTTGTTTTCTCCGTGTTTGTATTTTCAGGAAGTAGGTTGTGCCGGTCGAGGACGAGACTATTGGAGCCGAGGCCGTGATATCAAGAATACCCTTTGCCGAGCCCAGAAACCTGAAGGAAGGACCGAAAAGATGGACTGAAAACGCGCCTAGTATTTTTCGCGACTCGCGACACAAGAGATTTACAGAGACGAAAGAAGACTTTCGTGAGCTCGAGCCGCGACTCGCGAGTCAAAGTCGCGACTCACGACTTTCGCGACGCGAATATTGAGGACGGAATTTTAACACCATAATTAGGGTCTAGGGATGAATGATTCACTTCCAGACTTTGTTTTTTATGTTTTTTTTTCTCTCTAGAAACTCATTCCTTTCACTACTTTTGCTCTTGGGATTTGTTTTTGGAGATTAAAAACTCACTTTTCTCGCTTTGGATTTGGATGCTTTGGATTTGACATTAGATTATTTACATTAATCGTAAGTTCCTCTTTTCTCAATTGTGTGTTGATGATGATGACTTGTGATAATATGAATTGTGATATTGAATTCTCCATGAGTATCTAAATCCATTCGCTAGGGATACGGGATGATTGATTAGGTTCGATTATAATTGCTTGCTTTGATTGTTCATATCTATTCGAGTTGTGCATATTCTAGGGTTAGTTGATTGATTACCAGTCTAACCTAGCCAATCAGCGTGTACAACCGAGAGGGGAGACGTTGGTCGATTTAGGCTCGTTTAAGATAGACTTGTTCAGAGACGTATTGTCTATGTGTTGTTGGAACTGATAGTTGATCGTTTACATTCACTCTCTTGTTACGAAGAGTTATTGAGAGTGAATCTCTGAACGAGAAACGAATCAATTCCTTTAACCGAGCAATTGATTGCCCGGTAATTGTGTTAGAACCGAAAGCAACTATCCCCGATTCCCTAGCTCATTAATCATCGAGTGAATTAGTTTGCTACTTTAATCACTTTTCATTTATTTTAAAGTCATTAGTTATAATCGAAACCAAAACTATTGAAATAGAGTGCTTAGGATTTTCATCTTCTCTTTTTTCGTGATCGAATAATCGTACAATTGAATCCAGCTAACCTTCCTTGCGATACGACCTGGGGAACAAATCTTTTGATTCTACTCCGGTAAAAAAGCTGACAACACGGGGTATTTTGGACATTTCAGGTAGACCGATTGGGACATTTTGGGTACTTCACGTAAGTGTTTTCTCCTATATAAAGGGCTGAAGTAACCCTAAACCCTAACTTCCATTCATTCCATACATTATGTCTTCTGCTGCTGCTCTCTCAGAGCAGCTTCTCTCCCTCCCACATTATGCACACTTCTACATTCATTACAGCTCTAGACTACAGAGCTTTCATCTTTCTCTCATCTGTTTACTGACCTGAGCATCGGAGGTCCGACACCGGGACCTCTCCCGGCGTTGGGTTCTTGTAGGTATTCGCGACGGTCCAACAGATCGGAGCTTATTTCAACCAGTTCACTCCAAATCTAGGAGGATACCCATCATAGAGGGATTCATTGCCAAAGGTCGTGAGCATCTAGTGTGTAAGCTTAATCGGTCATTTATGGACTAAAGCAAGCTTCAAAGGTCTTAAAACATTTGGTTCAATGAGGTGATCAAGTAGTACGGATTCACTCAATGTCCAGACGAGCACTGTGTATACAAGAAAATCAGTAGGAGCGTGGTGGTGTTTCTTGTGCTGTACGTAGATGACATATTTCTTATTGAAAACAGTAAAAAGGAGTTGTCAGACGTAAAAGTGTGGTTGTCTAAGCAGTTTGATATGAAGGACTCAGGAGAAGCAGGACACATTCTTGGTATTAGGGTTGTTCGAGACCGTAAGAAGAGAATGTTGTGCTTATCCCAGTCTACATACATAGATACTGTCATACTGTCTTGGCTAGGTTCAGCAAGCAGGATTCCAAGAAAGATACTTAACCTTTCAGGAAAAGAATCCATCTCTCTAAGGAGATGTCTCCTAAGACGTCTCAAAAGATAAAGGACATGAAGACAGTTCCTTATGCATCGACAGTAGGAAGTCTTATGTATGCTATGCTGTGTACTAGGCCAGATATTAGCTACGTCGTTGTCTTGGTAGCTAGATATCAAAGTAAACTGGGTAGGGAACATTGGTCTGAGGTGAAGCATATACTCAAGTACTTGAGAAAGACTAAGGAGTACATGTTAGTTTACCGTGCAGACAACTTGTTAACTCTAGGTTACAGTGATTCTGATTTCCAGTCAGATAAGGACGAAAGTTAGTCGACCTCAGGTTATGTGTTTACCATGGGAGGTGGAGCCATTTCATGGAGGAGTGCTAAGCAGAAATGCGTGGCAGACTCCACCATGGAAGCTGAGTACATAACAGCCTCAGAGGCAGCGAAAGAGGCAGTTTGGCTCAGAAACTTCTTAGTGGACTTAGAGGTGATTCCGAGTTTGCCACGTGGTATCACTGTGTACTGTGATAACAGTGGATCAGTAGCAAACTCAAGGGAACCACGGGCTCACAGAGCAAGCAAACACATAGAGCGCAAGTACCATCTGATTCGAGAGATAGTTGGTAGAAGAGATGTTGATGTTGCCAAGATTGCATTTGAGGACAACCTAGTTGATCCTTTCATGAAGAGTTTGCCAGAGAAGATCTTCGTCGAAGACGTGATAGGAATGAGAGTCAAGAGCATGGCGATAGGATCGACATAAGTCTTTTAGAAAAACGGATTGATAGGACTGTACTTGTAAAAGCGGAAGCTTTAAGTATAAGTCAGATTGTTAATGTTATGTACTGAAAGCTTGACTTTGGATGATATTACACTTTACACTTTTTGAATGAGAAACATGTTAGATTAAACAAGTTCTACATTCTGTTGTTTTGCATTAGATAGTGTGGGTCGTCATCGGGCGAATCAAAGATCATGTTATCAGTTACTCGCGAAACAAGAATAATGGTTCACAACCTAGATGGACATGAACACCCCATCAGAATGGTTGTAGTGTCAACTGTACAGTTTGTCTTGGCTGATTAGTTGCACTAGTACACTTATGTATTGAACACGATCCCTGAGAGGAGCAATTCATTTTATACTGATCGTCGTAAACGAACTAGGCCTCGGTTAATAACTGCGTAATCTTAACCCCTTAGATATTAAACAGACATATATCTATAGTATTTATTACTTCGATTCACAAGGGTTAGACTTAGTAAACTAGGCCAATAGACTCTCTGTCTTGGGTATTATTGCAACATGTAGGATGTGCTGTTAGGATATTTATGGTCACCATGTACGTTTAGTTTGATGATTTCCCCGAAGTGAGTTCATGAAAGATTATTATGTTGAACCCTGCAGGCGGATTAAATTCTGGCATAGTAAGAATGTTATGAGCGAGCGCTAGTTTCGGTGAAATAATAAAAAATTAATTAATTCTTGATTGTCAGTAATCCACTTTTGGAGCGCAGTGAAGAATAAAGGTGTGCTGGTGAGCCCGCTGATTGGGCCTTTATTTCCGAATTAATTAATGGACATTATATCTTAAACATGGAGAGATAAATCGAGTAATTATTATTGGAGTCTCAATTGTAAATTGGGCTAGGAAAAGAGAGTGCAATTATATTATGTTGGTGGTCCAATTAATATTATTTAATTAATTAAAATAAGTGGACTGACCAACAAGTATTTTAATTAATTAAGAAGCACTTCTCCGAATCTCCTAAGGGTCCCTATTGTAGCTCTATGTATACATCATTAAGCTCATGGGAAGAGAACACATGAATTCCACATTCACGTAAAACACGCCCCATGCGCCTAACTCTCTCTCTCTCTCTCAGTTCCCATTTGAGCTTTATCTTCTTCTTGTTAATCCACCGGTACAAGTTGAAGAGAGTGTTTGAGATATATAGTAGAAGATCAATAGGTGTTCGAGACTCGATTGTCTTCTACAGCAATCGACGATCCACGAGCCAAGCCCGAGGACCACCGACCGCCGCAGACGAACCCGACCAGCTGCAAACCGCCATGAACTGGAGCTACGACGAGCCCGAGATTTCCCGACACATGAACCAGCAATTCCCGCCATCCGACGCGCCTGACCCGGCCAGCCCGACCCACGATCTCGATTCCGATTGTGAGCCTGATGTTCCGATCGTGATCCAATCGAGTTCGTGTGTTTGTACGACCAATCCAGTTCCGTTGTGCATAGGTTTACGTTTGCTATTGAATTCGTGAATTGTACATAACGAGATCCTCATAGATCCCAGCACTCTAATCATATGGGATGAGTCACCAATGATGCAGTTGACCCTTTGAACAGTAGCAAGCAAGCTAATTGTCTTTGGTGGAAATTGTAGACAGATCCTTCTAGTCATTCCAAAGGAGAGTCACCAGGACATTGTCAATGCAACTATTAATGCATCCAAAATTTAGAGGGACTGTAATGTTCTCCAACTTATAAAAAACATGCGTCTTCAGAGCATTTCCAATTTGGATGAGCGTGACGAGGTGGCTGCATTTGCGGATTGGATTGCGAGTATTGGAGATTTTACTATAGAAGGATCAAATGAGGGTTGTGCCGCGATCGAAGTTCAAGATGATATAAGACTAGATCCGTCTGATGATCCAATTGCTACAATTGTAGAAAGTACCTATCAACTGACGATCCGAGTTATTTGAAGGATAGAGCTATATTAGCTCCCACATTAGAAGTTGTTGAGATCAATCAATACATGTCTGATATAAATTCTTCCAAGGTCGTTCGTACATGAGCTCTGACAGTACTTCTAAGTCAGATTCTGGCAATGATTTCGTGGCAGATCTCCACATGCCAAAATTCTTGAATAGCATCAAGTGTTCTGGAACTCCTAACCATAAGTTGCACCTGAAGGTAGGAACTCCAGTAATGTTGTTGAACAATATGGACTATTCTATGGGACTGTGCAATGGAACGCTATTGGTTGTGACTAAACTTTGTACTCAATAATGAGGTCTAATTGATATATAGAAAAATATGCTCTCACATCTCTCTAACTTTCTCTCTCTAGAAACCCTACCCATACCTCTCAAACCACTCTCCCTCTCCTCAATTTTTCCGGCCATCTCTCTCATCTAGTTTCTGCTGGCAGCCGTCGTCGCCGGCGGAGAGCCACCTGACCCCGTGGGGATGGCTCCACCTTCTTTCCAATACCATTTCTCTCTCTCTCCCCCTCATCTCTTCATGACTGTTTTTCCGAGCAACCACCTTTAGACACCCACAGCAAACCTGACCGGCACCAAGACTTTATCTTCCGGCGACCTCCATGGTAAGTTTACCTCATGGTTGAACAAGCTCAATCAGTCTATCAGATCCGCCCTCCAATCGACCGAGATGTGCCTATTTATTCGACCAAGAGGTCTGTTGGTCCATGGTGGACTCCACCCAGGCAGCACCTCGGCCTCGGTCGGAACACATATAGCAGCGGCCATCACAGTTCTTTCACCCCAGGGAGGCCCTGATATCGCCGGAAATCTGCAGTTCGGCTCTCTCCCGGCGGGTTTCCTTCATCCTCCGCCAATCTCCGCCCCTCTGCCAGACACCCTTCTCCTCCACTCAAACCTTATCCATTTGTCACCCCCTTTTCCCTCAGCTGACCATCTAATTGGGCCAACCCCTAGGAATTTAGACCCAGCTCTCTCCCTTAGTGGGCCGACCCCCTTGGCCCACACTTCTCCCCTTCCCAACTATC
>CACSLK010016925.1:201759-213053 GCA_902706635.1 Striga hermonthica
GCTTATATATTGAGAGAAAAACCGAAGAAAAAAATAGAAAAATATTGAGGGAAAATAGTTTGTACTTAGTCATCGGAGAAGGAAGGCACGTATACCACCGAAACTACGAGCAAACACATGCAAGTCATAGCCCGTTCCACGAGCGATCGGAAGGGTACATTAATATTAACTCTCTTTTAGCTATTTCATGTCCATGTTAGCAAGATCATGTAGATATTGTGTCAATTAGCCCATGTTTAGTACCATTGCCCTTGGAAGTGCTATATAAGCCTTTCCCGAGCCATGTCAAAATCTAGCCGATCACTCTCGAGAAATTTATGTGTTTTCGGTCATTATATGTCATGTTATGATTAGTCATGTAAGCTTTGCCGGAAATAGTTGCCGGACGGCCGGCGAGGTGCCGACCGTAGGGCCTGTCCGCACACAGCAGGCAGCGCCGCCGGCAGTGGCCTGCGAGCACGCATGATGAAGATCGTGTGTTTCGATTGCTGATAAGCCACGAATCCGCTCCTTGAACCGCCGATAGGTGTTTCTCTAGCCACAACCGCGCCTATTAAAACGAATAAAATTGCAATAGAAATCTAGAAGAAATCTAAGACAAAGTGTAAGCCCCGGCCTAGAATTATATATATTTAGCTCGACTTTATTTATAAGAATTAGCAATATTTTAATTATGCCTCGAATTTTAGTAGTAATTGCATAATTTATTTAATTTCAAGTCTAAGCCATAAGGAGAGCGTTCAAATTATTATTCCGGAAACGAGATAAAAACTCAATGTCTGAGCTTTGATAAATTATTTTATCGAGTAGTCGGGAATATATTTTAATTAGTCGGCCCATTTTTAATTCGAGTAGTCGAATTAATTTCCAAGACCAAGCAATATTTTAAAGATCGAGCCCTCGTAGTATTTTAATCCCGAGCCCAATATTTAATTTCGACTAAGTCGAAATTATTACTACAAGCCGTCATATCTTTACTTGACCGATCATTTATATTCTTAAGTCAAGTCTAGTAATTATCCTAGCCCAAGTCGATATAAAAAAATGGGCCCAATATCCTAGCCCGATTTTAGTAAGCCCAAATTATAGTCTAAGAACACCAAGTGTTGGGTTATAAATACCTCAATACCCTCATTTCTCCTACACACTCAAACATAAGAAACCCTAGCCTCTCTACACTATTCATCTTCTCCTACCTCTACACTTAGCTCCATTCCAAGATTCAAGCAAAGAAACAACTCATTTTCAAAAACTAGCTCATAATACACAAGAGGTCTTAGCTCCTTTTCAAGATCTAGTCTTAAAAATCCAAAATCCAACTACAAGACCCAAGAACATAAGCTCCATTCACCTCTACCCATGGCTTGAACATTTTCCGGCGAGCTCCTGTTTTTCGGCCAAAGCCGCGCCGGCGACGAGCAACCAGCGCCACCACGACCTCAGCCCGACCCCAGCAGCTCGTTTCCAGCTCTTCACGGCCAGCCCCTTCCGAGCTTCCATCCACGAGCCGAGCCTTTTTCCTATTCCATTTTGATACCAGAAAAGAGGTATTAGCCAAGCTCTCCCTTTTTCTGGCCGTGAGTATTTATCAATAAGAATCAAAATGTATGTTATAAGAATTTATTTAAGATTTAAGAGAAAGAAGAATAAATGAGCTTATTTGTGGCTCTGTTTGGCTGTGGAGTTGTTGAACCAAATTGTTGTATTAATTCATGTTGAAAAGGTGTGAAACATTAAGAGAAGAAGGATAAACTTATGTGGCCTTAATATGTAATAAAAAGACTGAAGAATAAGAGTTTGTGATTATCAACATAATAAGCTTGAGTGCAAAGTAATAATTTTATCAAATCATATTGTTTAAGTTATGGCCTTAAATTGTGAGAAAGATTGAGAGTTTGTTTTAACTTTGTATTTGGTTGATGATAATAGCCTGCTATGCTAGCAATATGATTTTCTATGTTGTTGAATTTTGGTTGGTTAGTAGACAAAGTTGTATGTGTATGTGTTATCATCTGAATTGGTTTAGTAAAATATAATAATTGATAATTGAGGTAGTTTTGAGTTAATGTAATATAAGAAATTTAAAGATGTTTAGTATATTCAGTGGTGGTGAAATGTCCTAATTATAGATTAAGGCAAATTTTACAAGTCTTTACAAATGTAAATGAATCAGAATGATAACCATGGAGACATTGCTCTATTATTAGGAATGCTACAATTGATTAATTTTGTTAAGGCAAAGTGAACCGAACCAATATAAAAATAATTTTTCGGACTTTAGATATTTTAGTCGAGGACTTTAGGCGAGTCGAGAAATTATGAAATGAAGGAAATTAATTAATCTAAGTAATTAATTAATTTCAAAAGAGAGAGCCCGAATAGTTAATCGAGACATAAATTAACCGAACAAAGTATTTTAAGTTAAGCAAAAGACTTAGAAATATTTCAGAGAACTCTAGAATGCCTCAAAGTCAACAAATCTTTCCAGAATAGCTCAAATCCTCTAAATCCAGATTAAATAATTTTAAAATTGAGCGAGCGAGCCTAGTAAGATCAGATAATAATAAGAATCAAGTTTTCAATTTGAGCTTAATACTTAGTACATTTTGCTCAAATATTATGTAGCTTAAGGAGAGTCGAGCCTCCAACAGCTACCAGTCATCCAACACTTTGCAACAGTAGCTGTTTACCAGGTGGGGGTCGCGTACTGGTTCTACATCATCTTTAATTTTCGTACCATGTCCGAGGTATGTATGAGAAAAGTTATATCGCTAAGGGTGGAGGCTGAACGGGCCTTAATGTTCCATCCTAAGCCTAGATAAATCACCCAGGATGGAGGCACTAACGTTCCTTAATGAGCCATCCTAGGTCTAGTTATATCGCCAGGGTGGAGGCACTAACGTGCCTTAATGTGCCATCCTGTGCCCAGTTATATCGCCTACGGGTGGAGGCCGAGCTAGGCCTTAATGTCCCATCCTAGGTTCTGGTGGAGGCCGAGCTGGGCCTTAATGAACCATCAGAGTGTGCACATGATTTAGCGGCCTTGTGTCGAGCGGCTTTAGGCCGAGTTCAGTCGAGTCTAGCTCAGTTAAGTTCAGTTAAGCTCAGTTAAGTTCAGTTAAGTTCAGTTAAGCTCAGTTAAGCTCAGTTAAGTTCAGTTAAGTTCAATTAAGCTCAGTTAAGTTCAGTTAAGTTCAGCAGTTATGTTCAGTTAAGTTCAATTAGGTCCAGTTCAGTTCAGTTAAGTTTAGTACAGTTCAGTTCAGTTCAGTTACTTACATGCTTAACTCATGATATTGTTATTAACGATGCTGTTTAATTAAGTACTGGTCTTTGCGGAGCATAGTGGTTTTGCTCACGCCCCCATTACGTTTTTCAGGTGACGGAGCAGCGTGTGGCGCGTGAGCATCAGTGGCGCGTGGTCATGAGCAGTCTTTTTATAACGCATTTTACATGTCATTCATATGAACATGTATTATTATTATATTGCGTGCATTCAATATGATACCTTTCGCATTTCAGACTTAGTATGTATTATGAGATATTTCAGACTTATGAATGTATAATGCCTTTATCTCCGTGGTACCTTATATAACGGATTTGATTAGGTTGCATGTATTTATGTGCGTCTGCATGAGAAAGAATTTAAGTTAGTAGCATCCCGCACGTTAGTACGAGTATTTTCGAAAATAAAGTTAAAGAGTTTTTCGAAAATAAAAAGAAAAAATTTACTCTGATTTTTTATAAATTCTAGAATAATTAGGCGGGGTGTTACACAAAGTGTTTGAACAAAAGTTTGGATTTTTATTGATAAACTTGATGATGAATAACATGGGAAAGCCAGAGTTACCGCATGCCTCGAGGTATAAAGCCTCGTGCGCGCGTGCTTCTCCGGTGCGCGACCTTCCCGCGAGCACGCTAGCCAGTCCCGCAGCCCGCGTGTCTTGCTCACCCATGCCCGCGCCCGTGTTAGAGGTATGCTGTAAAAGCGATGTTTTGCAGTTTCTATCAATTTCATTTTGATCTGGCCATCATGTTTCGGTCAAAGTACATATGTTTGCAGTTTATTTATTTATTCAATACATACTCCATGTCTTATATTGAGGTAGTGTGGTTCGAAGAGTTTTGAACAAAAAGATCACATATTGGTTCCTTATAAGACTAAACTATTCGTTCACAGTCTAGACTGACAGTGAGACCCCACTTGGAAAAAGACTGTAGTGTATTCTTGATTCAGTTGGTCTTTGACTGAAGGATTACACTAGTACTTATATTAAGTGTTGAACATGACCACGGAAGGATAAGGATATGAGACTCACTGACCGTTGTTGTAACCTAGACCTTCAGTGATGATGCGTTCTCTTAAGCTATAAGATAATATAAAATAGGCATATATTTTTATTTCTTATTTATTTGATTTACCAAGTGATTCCTATTTTATTAGGATGACATACGAGGTATTTTGGTAAGTAAGAATAATTATATGATGTGCTATTATAAATTATTTACGGTCACTATGTTCCAGTGCACTGGATTGATGACGTCCCCGAAATGAGCTCAGGAAGGAACATTATGTTAAACCCTGCAGGTAGACGATTTTCTGACATAATGGTTAAGGTCTGAGTGGTACTAGTTTCGGAAATGAATAATAAGTTGATTATATATTTTGTCAGTAATTTATTTAATCAACGGACGTTATATCATAAACATAGGGAGGTAAATCGATCAATCTGATTAATATTATTTAATCATGGAGACTCGATTTTATTGGTAAAATAGTGGCTAAATGGGGAGAGCAATAATATTACTCTAGTGAGATGTTTTATTATTTAATTCCATTAAATAGGAATTAATTTTATTCCATATTAATTAATTAATTAGGAGAATAAAATTCCTACTAGAATCTTCTCTTGGGATTAGCAGACTTGGGAGTCTTCTAGAAGATGGAGATTAGTAGGAAATATATTTCCTACATTATATTATTAATTGGAGTGAAATTAGGTTTCCTAAATTAAGAATTAATTATATTCCATGATTATTAATTTAATTAGGAAAGATATTCCTACAAGGATCTTCTCTAGTGTTAGGAGACTTAGGAGTCTTCTAGAAGTAGGAGATTTCCTTCCTACATTAAATTAGTATTGGAGTAGAATTAGGATTCCTAGGCCTAATGGAATAAGCCCATATTTAGCACCTCCTTAAGGTCCCTAATGGAACCTATAAATACACCATGTCCCAACCTCTCCTACATGATGATGTTGTCTTGGCCGATTTTTTTCTTCTACATACACGAGAGAATTACATTGTTCGAGAGTTAAGGAGATTCGATTAAACGCTCCACCAAGTTTAATCGAAGTAGGTGTTTAGGTAATCCGTTAGAAGGCTTTTGGGTACAATTTATTCGAGCCTTTATATTTATATTTTCCGGTCATCATCACTATCTCATCGCCGCCTGTCGCCGCCGTCGACAACCGTCGGAAAATCCCACCGCCGCCGGAAGTCAGCTGAGCCCAGCCGATCGCCACCGCAAGCCATCGCTTGCAGTCGCGCACCAGCCAGGCCCGACGCCGACTCCCAACAGCATCCTCGAGCGACGCCCGTGAGGTCCCATGGTCGTCTGCTCGTTGCCGATCGCCCGCACATCTCGCCTGTCGTCGTTCGTGCATCCCCAGCGCGCAAGGAGTACGCGTGCATCATACCACGAACGCCCTGCTGCCTTGCTCCACACGCCGCGTGTTCCTAGACGCCAACGCCTAGTCCGCGAAGGCCTAGGAGTCCCTCTGCACGTCCGCAATATGCACCCCAGCGTCCGTCCGCATCCCAGCAGCTGCCAGCGCCCGACGCACATCACGCCAGCGCTGGATGCGCATCCACGTGAGTTCGTGACTGCTGCCCGCGTACCACACGCTGTCCGCACCCGACGCGCACGATCGTCTGCTACAACCTGACGCCGAGACCGAGCCACCATGCGACCGAACCCCGTTTGACGTGTCGATTAGAATCGACCAAAGGCCAAACCTATCCGCCCATTAGGTTGTGGTGTTCAGACGAACTTCATCAACGGTACTCTATATCATCTCAGAGTCGGCAAAATTTTTAAAAGGTAAACGTCCATATCCTAACTATAGATTCCGCTGCGTTAGGATTTATTTCGATAAAGTTCAACACTGTGCATGTTGTTTGACGTTCTAACAGAACCCAACAGCCCGCTGTGCCCATTGCCTGCGCGCGATGCGCGCATGCGCTAGCGGGCGCCCGCTTGCTCGTATCGCACGCCAGCCGCCCGCAGTCGTCCTTACCCGTTGCTTGGCCATTCCCGCGCTCCGTGCGCGTATCCTACTCCAGGACGTGAGTCTTCCCTGTTGCCCGTGCCATCCTCTTGCGTGCGTGATAGGCGTGACTCACGGTGCTTTTGACCTGCCTAGCCACTTCCAAATCATTCCCGTCCCCTTCAAGTGTTTCCTTGTCCTCAAGGATGAAACTCGGGAATTGATCGCTTATCTCATCAAGATCTTCCCATGTGGCTTCTTCCTGTGGAAACTCCTCCCATTCGACTAGTACTTCTCAGTGGTAGCGTCCAACTTTCCTGACCTTTCAGTATTCCATTGCACGTTTTGGGCGCACTATGACCCTTCCATCAGTTGCAGTTGCCGGTAACTCCTCGCACCACTTGTGCGCTTCTCCTAGGCTTCTCTTTAGCTGAGAGACATGTATAACTGGATGGATCTGTGAACTCTCAGGTAGCTCTAGACGATAAGCTACTTGACCAATGCGCTTCAGAATCTGATAAGGCCCATAGTATCGCACTCCCAGCTTAGTCGCAGCCCTCTGTGTTGTCGTGCTTTGTCTGAATGGTTGCAGCTTTAAGTAGACATACTTGCCCGGCGCATAATTTTCCTCTCGTTGTTTTCCATCTGGAAAGGCTTTGGTTCTATTAATCGAGCCTTCGGGATTTTTCTTCAACTCTCGCAGCATCAAATCTCGCTCCTCAAGTTCTCGACCGACCTCATCGTTGACCGTGCCTCCCTCCGAGTAATTGATCAGGGTTGGCGGTTTATGCCCATATACCAACTCGAATGGAGTCATCTTGGTCGACTCATGGTAAGTGGTATTGTACAGTACTCAGCCCAGGGAAAAAAATTTTCCCAGGAAATTGATGAACATAGCACTATAGATATTGCTCAAGGGTTCGGTTAGTTATCTCGATTTGCCCATTGGTTTGGGGATGATATGCTGAGCTCATGGATAACTTGGTCCCTTGCATTTTGAAAAATTCGGACTAAAAGCTGCTCATAAAGATCCGGTCTCAGTCAGAAACTATAGATCGTGGAGCTCCGTGCAACTTCATCACATATTCGACGAACAGCCCGGCGATAGATTTTGCCGTATAGGGATGGGTGATAGGTATGAAGTGAGAATACTTGGTAAGTCGATCCACCACGACCATTATCCCGTTGAACCCATTAGAACTTGGCAGCCCTTCAATAAAATCCATAGTGATGTCTTCCCAGATCGCCTCGGGTACCAGTAGTGGTTGCAGTAGCCCGCTTAGTTTCCTTGCGTTTGTCTTGGTGCGTTGGCACTCGTCGCATCGTGCCACATATTCACGGACCGTGCCCTGTTGTCCAGGACAAAAGAAGGTATTGACCATTCTCATCCATGTGCGGTAGATTCCAGAGTGCCTTCCCATTTTAGAGTCGTGGAAGTGCTGCATGATCTTTTCTCGTAGTTTCTCACTGTCGAGAACATATACTCGGCCTTGGTGCAGTATTAGGCCATTGTGCAGCTCGTAATCAGCAGGGGGTGTATCTCCTGCCTTGATTTCCCGACATAGCTCCTGACAAAAAGTATCCTCCTCTTGCGCCTTCCGAACTTCTTCCCAAATGGCCCATGTTGGTCCGGTGATAGTCGTGAGCTCGGCTACGTCCGTCCGTTGGGATAGTGCGTCGGCCACAGCATTCTGTCAGCCTGGCCGATAGACTATCTCGAAGTCGAATCCCATGAGCTAGACAAACTTCTACTGTTCGGAGGTAACAATCCTTTGGTCGAGTAGATGCTTGAGTGGCTGCTGGTCGGTTACAATTTGAAATCGCCGCCCCAATAGGTAAGGCCTCCAACACCTCACAGCTTCGACAACAGCTAGCATTTTCTTCACGTATACAGATAGCCCCAGTCGAGTCGTGCCTAGCGCCTTGCTAAGAAAGGCTAAGGGTCGTCCCTCTTGCACTAGTACGGCTCCAATTCCTACGTCGCTCGCATCCGTGTGGACCTCAAATAGAACATTGAACCTTGGCATTGCGAGTACTGGCGTCGTGGTCATGGCACCCTTCTACTTCTCAAATGCTTCCTCGCTAGCCTTAGTCCACTGGAACCCGCCTTTCTTGGTCATTTCAGTTAATGGCTTGGCGATAGTCCCATAATCCTTCACAAACTTTCGATAGTAACCTGTGAGCCCTAGGAATCCTCGGAGTTGCGTGAGACTCGTTGGCTTAGGCCAGTCGACCATAGCCTCTATCTTCCGTGGATCAACCTTCACGCCATCATAGGATATAAAGTGGCCTAGGTACTCGACCATCTTCTGCCCGAATGAACACTTGGACGACTTGATGTGAAACGAGTTAGTCTCCAGGATTTCGAGCACCACTCTTAAATGCTCAAGATGCTCAGCCCATGACTTTGAATATACCAAGATATCATCAAAGAAGACTAGAACAAACTTACGTAGATACTCCTTGAAGATGGATTTCATAGCAAATTGGAAAGTAGATGGAGCATTGCACAGCCCAAATGGCATCATCAAATATTCATAATGCCCCTGATGCGTACGAAAAGCTGTCTTTGGAATGTCGGCCTTGTGGAGTCGTATCTGATGATAACCAGCTCTTAGGTCGAGCTTAGAGAAGTAACGTGATCCTGCCAACTCATCGAGCATGTCGTCGACACTAGGAATAGGAAATCGGTCCTTGATAATTGCGGCATTCAGAGCCTGATAGTCAGTACAAAACCTCCACGTACCATCTTTCTTCTTAGCTAACAGCACTGGTGATGAAAATGGACTCGAGCTATGCAGAATTAACCCAGACTCCAACATCTCAGCTACTTGCCTTTCGATCTCAGTTTTTTGAAAGTGAGCGTACCTATATGGGTGGACGTGTACAACATGCTGCTCATTGACTAGAGGTATGCGGTGGTCAAACTCCCGGTGGGGTGGTAGTCCCTTAGGCTCGCTCAGTACTCCTTCAAACTCCTCGAGAAGCTCGCGCACGTCTCCTTGCTGGTGCTCGATCTTGCCTTCGTGCGCCCCTGTGTTCTCGACTACTACTGCAAAAATTTAGTCGCCACCTCGCCAAACTCTTTCGATACTCTTCAATCCAACTTCCTTAGTAATCTTTTCCTCTCCAGCCTTAAGAGTGACTCGTTTACCTCCAGATATGAATTCCATGATTCCTGTGCGGTAGTCAGTGGTCACCCTTTGCCTCCTAGAACCACGTCTAGTCTAGATCAACTTCCACAATAACGCCTTGAAATTTAATTGGTACTTTACGAAAGGACTCGGTGCATTGTAGCCTTTCCCCGTTGGCTACTCGAACTTCAAAGGGCTCAATCATCGTGGTTGGCAGTTTCAGCTTCTGAGACAAGTCGGCATTGATGAAGTTGTGTGATGACCCGTTGTCTACGAGTACGATCACCTGACGGTCCTTGACCCAAGCTGGTAGCCTCATCGTCCTTGGCCCTCTGATCCCAGCCATTGCATGCATCGAGATTTCAGCTTCTTCATCAAACGCTTCAACATCGTCCACTGGCTCGGGTTCTTCCTCGACCTCAGTCTCTTCATCATCGGAGTTGGCAACCTCTATAACAAAAGCCTGCTTGCATCGATGAACCTGGCATAAATTTTTCTTCGTACTTGAAACAAAGACCTTTCTCCCGTCGGCGTTTGATCTCCTCAGGTGTAAGTTGCTTGACTACTGGCCCCGGTGGTCGAGCACTGATGGCCAGTCGTGCGCCCCCAGTCGCTTGGCTTGGGCATGCGCGGCGTGTGTCGGTGAAGCGGGCGTCCGCCCGTCCCCTTCGCGTGGCCTCTAGGTGGTCCTCGCGTCGTCGGGCGAATTCCATGGCGGCGTGCATGGTCTCTGGTCTTTCCAAACGTACCTTAGCCGCAAGATCATACTTCAGACCGCCTGTGAATGCTCCTACCAATGCAGTTTCAGGCCAACCCCATACTCGACAAGCTAAACGCTCAAATTCCTTCAGATAATCACGTAAATTACCTGTCTGCCTTATACGAGTCAGCGCCTCATCATAATTGTGTAGTCGGATGTACCAAAGCGTTTGAGTAACTCTCGCTCAAAATCGCCCCAGGTGATGACTTGTTGTCGGTTGCGGTAAACGCTTGTGAGCCATTGCCACCATACATTAGCCTCGCCATCTAGATAGTATGCTGCGTACCTTACTCGATCATGGCCATCGTCTCGTTGAGCACGAAGTATTGCACAGCACGGTCGAGCCAAGCCTCCGGATCATTGCCGTTGAATATGGACAGCACGAGCCTTGGATTGTCGGGCCTTGGTCGATCTCGGTAGTTGGACGCTTGAGACCGCTGATCGAAGTCCTCCTCGTGCTCAAATTCGCCGCGTCGCCGTTCCCCTTCGTGCCGCTCGTGTGCGCGCCTCTCCTCGCATCTCAGCGATGGCGGGCGATCATCGTGCCCTTGCCGCTGCAAGTGGAGGCCGCGTATGATCTCGTCCAGCCATTGCTCGAGTCGTGACACGGCTGCGTTGGTGTTTTCTTGGCCCTCATCGAGCGATCCGAGCCGTCCCTCCATGGCTTCGCTCATGCTTCGAACTTGGATATCGAGATTATCATCTTGTTCTTCATCTCCATGTTGGCCATGGCTTTCTTCTCTTGTCTTCGCTCCTTACTTTGCGGACTCGTCTTGAGGATGATGATATATTTTGTTTTGTTTTGTTTTGTTATTTTATTTTATTTTTTTATTTTTTTTTTCATAGGGGGATAAAAAATAGGAAAGAAAAAAGAAAAGGAATGGGGTAGAAGAAAAACACATGATCTAACACGTCTCAATGAAAGCACCATTGATGAAGATCGTGTGTCTCGATAGCCGATAAGCCACGAATCCGCGCCTTGAACCGCCGATAGGTGTTTCTCTAGCCACAACCGCGTCTATTGAAACGAATAAAATTGCAATAGAAATCTAGAAGAAATCTAAGACAAAGTGTTTGAACAAAAGTTCGAATTTTTATTGATAAACTTGATGATGAATAACATGGGGAAGG
>CACSLK010016925.1:240447-257406 GCA_902706635.1 Striga hermonthica
GAACATGCCCCTTGCTATCTTTGAGACTTTTGAAACCTTTGAAATTGTGAAACGATTAAAATATATATTGAACCCAAAATTCTCGTTAATTTGAAAAACCATTTCTTTTTGCTGATTTGAGATTGTAACCTTCTTGTGAAACCTTGAACCAAACGTCGTCCCTGGCTGGGTGTAGCCTTGCGAAGTGGTGGCCGATCACGCACGACCATGCTGAGAGACGGGAGGCTTGCGCGCGGCCGATCGTTGACTCGCATGCGAACTGCAGCCGCCATCACCGTACGCACGAACTCCCCAGGCCAGCGTATACGACCAACCATCGATATTTTTCCTAAACTGGTGAAATTGTTTCATGCTGGAATACTTGGTTATCCTTTTAAACACTTTTCGTTCGAACCTTGAACCGAGAGCTCCGAGTCCCACAAAATGTGTGTAAATCCTGGATCGATGATTCCTGATTAAGGAGAGTAGTAAATGAGCCCCTATGCTTTATTTGAGAGCTTCTCGAGTGGGCAAATTGGGAATGTCGTATTGCTATTGGTCAATCCTTATGTTGCACATAAGGGTTGCGTTCGACTCGTGGAGTCGATATCGTGTGAGTATGAGCATCTAGGATTGTGATGTATACCGTTTCATAGTCCCTAATTAAGACACTCGGTCCTTGATAAAATCGTGAGCAAATTATCAGTATAACTCGGACACTAGTCTGAAACTTGGCATTACGTGTCCAATTGTTGGTGAGATAGTCGAATTACACTGGCAGTACACCGAACGACCACTTGAGGTCTTGTGTGTTGTTAGGTACGGAGTTAATTGTTGATACTCATGAGTATAGGCCAAGTCGAACTGGGTCCCTTGCAAGAAGATGTGCGCCTGAGCTCGGGCAGGACTGATCACCTTCCAAGGCGATAAGTTAAACATATGAGCATATGGCGAGTCGGATTGAGTCCTGTATGTGAGTGTATTCTTTTCGAGTTTAGGGCGATAGGACTCATGCGAGCGGAGTCGGATTCCGGAGGAGGTACCCGGACCTCATGATTGAAAATTTCTGATCGAGTCTGTCGTTTTCTTTTAGATGCGTGTTCTTTTGTATTTTCAAGGACGGAAATATTTTAAGGAGGATATATTTTAACGTCCCGTTCGTTTATTAGAATTTCTGAATTATATATAATTAATTATTATTTGCTTATAATTGATTATTTGCCCTTGCTTTATCTACTTGCTCGTTTATTGGTATTGACTGCTCGTCTCTATCCGCTTATATATTGAGTTACTATGTGTGGCCTTATTTATATGAATTTATGTGGTTTATTGTATTTTGTGAGGTGTGAATTATTAGAATTATTTTAATTAATAGATTAATTGGTCGGCGATTTTCGGTTCAATCGCGTAGAACCATTTTTGATTCGTTTCGACCCGTTCTTGAGGCACTTATCCGAAACCTGAGATTGTATTTTCGGCCACTTTGAGTCTTAATCCCGACCCAATTGGAGTTAATTATATCGACCCTTGTATGTTTATGTTTCGGTCCAAATGGATTTATTTTCGGTCTATTTATTTTAAAGTGCAAAAATCCGAACCAAATGAGTTACAATTTCAGCCCATATGAAATAAAATCATCTTGGACCATTTTCTCTATCTCCTCGTCATGTTGAACCGTTCTTCCCCAAATCTCCCCCGGATATCTCTCTCGTGAAACTGCCGCCTTTTATTTCTCCCTCTCGTGCACTGGGCATTGATTTTTGTGTTAAATAAACCCTAATCCTCATTTTCAAGTCGCCACCATAAGAATCAGATCCAGAAGCAAAATCTAAAAATCTCGTTTTTCTTCATCAGCATAACTCTCGAAATCAGACATCGCCTCCATCTTCTCCAAATCGGTCCGGTGACCACCACCCTCCTGAGCAACGCGCGTCGCAACGCCTTCAGTCCAGTCGAGGAAAAGGCCGTGAGAATAAACCCACTTCCGACGGGTTTCAACAACGACTTCGGGCAGCCATCTCCCTGTCGGCCTCTTTTCCAAATAGCAGTAACCACGTCGTCCGACCACGAGTAGAGCACCACAAACTCGAGCCCAATTTTCGGCAAGAGTAGCAAAATCGTCGACGACGGGATTTCCAGCGAGCACCAGCCATCACGGTGAGTCGAAGGCCACCTGATTTCCGACGGGTCGAGCACCACCAGCCTTCACGACAATACTAGCTTTGTCCGTGACTGAGCAGGTTTCGAGAACCACCGCCGGTGACCTTGCGGCTGACGGGAGCAGACCACCATGGCGAATGAAGGCAGTTGCGGCTGACGAGAGAACCAGACCTTACACGGCGAGGCAGTTCGGGCTGAAACAGAGTTACTCGGGTATTGTCCGGGCTACAGCTAGCCGGGTCTTCCCGAGGCAGCGAGTAGCCATGTCTGAGCCTTATTCCATTTTCCCTCCTTTTGTGTAGAATCGAGGATGGCAATCTCATTTTCCTCTTTTATTATCATTCGTTTAGATCTTTGGATATGTAATTTGGATCTTTGAATTGTGATAAATCTGAGAAAAAATTTGTCCTGAGAATGGAAAAGAGTTGTTTGTTATTTCTGAAATAATATGATCTTGTTAATGCTGAACTCGTTGCCATGTGTTTATGTTGTTGTTATGTGAAATTTGTAGAGTTTAGTGCAATTCTTATGGCCTTACATATGTGTTAAGGATTGAGGAAAACAAAGAAGAATATATGCTTACTGAAGCTGAGCTACTTGTACCTTAATATGTTTTCTTTACTGAGGTTCTTTGGTGCTGTGAGTTTGTTAATTTGGGAGCTTGAGATATTTCTTTGTTTGGTGTTAATGTATGTTTAAAAAATTTGGTATAAGTTGTTGGGTAAGAGTTTGTGATAAAATGGGGGCGAATGTGGATAGTCGAGGTATATTCTATTGTTACTTGGAGGCTGTTGGTATGTGTGGAAGTGAGTATGTTCAAATATTTTTTTTTTTTTTTAAAACCTTTTTGTGAGCAACCATATGTCATTTTTGTTTGAGACATTGGTTATGGATCAATTGAGCCATTGGACTTGAAATTTAATTTTCTATGTGCATATGTAGTTGTCTGGTTTAGGTGAAGTTTTGATTCTTTATTTTTCTTAGGTTAGTTGGCCTGAAGAGATTAAGTTGTATGAATGGCAATATGTGCTTTATCTTCTTTTACTTGTTTTAATTGCCTTAATTTCCTTGTTGGCTTATGTGTAATTTTTCCTTGCTTGTTCTTGTTTGACATTGTGCGCCCGAATATTTTATCTGTCTTATTTTTTTGTTTGTCGCTACCTTTAATAATTAGAGAATATTTAAAATGTATAGATTTCGAGGAGTCGAATTTCGAGAGTTGTTCTGCGAGACGTGAACTACTCTTCATCTGTATTTTTCCGCACATCATCACATCATCAGTTACCATGTGGGTTTTGAAAAATTGGTTGTGCTGTAAATGTTAATATTGTTATTATTGTTTTACTTGTAGTATCATCAAAGTATGCATGTGGAACATGTAGCCTTCGATGACAGCTGTAACGGCCGCCGAACGGTTATCCCCGTAACTATAGAACGACCCTAATGGGGTAATCTCCTCTTTATGTCCTTGTGAAGGACACATCGCTTGAGACCAGGGCCGTGCTCGGTCAGTGATAAGTACCTCGATGTAAGTCCAATGGCGAGGCCGGGCCTTCGGGGGAGACTCCTACTGGCTGAACACTCGTTGTAAGACCAGAAGGCCGAGAGCCGTGGCTTTCGATATATAGTCGGCAGTAGTCTATTGATATAGGTGTGCTCATGAGAACGAACTTAGGATAGGAGGTTGGGATAACTAATTAATTACGTATACATGGTGTGACCATACTTGTTTTATTTATGATTAATGTTTACTGCATAGTGGTGAGCACTGCTGTTTTCTTTTGTGCTCATCCCCACCTGCTCTTCATGGATGCAGGTTAGTATTGCGGGCACGACAGAGGAGGCGAGTGGTGGCCATGTTATTGGTTTCATTTTTTCTGCTATGAACTGCTTAGTATTGTTTACTGCATTTCTGAATTTATGATGATTACCAGAATATTGATAGGGAGTGTACTCCCTAGTATTTATGCATTTGTGAAAACCCAGTTTTTGGGAGATTAATGTTATTATTGAACCCGGTTTGGGTGTTGATTCGATTTATGAACCCGTTTGGGAGTTATGTTTATGATGTTATGGAAAATGGTTTTTCAATTAGTAGCGCCGCCAAGTATTTTGAAATAAATTTTGAAAAATTTATTATGGTTTTTCGTTAAATAAAAGTGGGGCGTTACAGTTTGGTATCAGAGCCAGTCTGCGTTTCTGTAGACTGGTTAATGTGAATTATGAGATTATGTGCTTGACCTTAAGTTATGACCACTCGCTCTCGTCATGCCGCGCAAACACAGGTATGCATACCTAATTGATTTATAGATGATTGTGCAATAATTGATTATTGATATGAAATCGGGGCTTAGAAATTTATCCTACTGCTTTTAAGCATTCTTGAACTCTAGATGAGTGGCGAACTTAGTTGTATGAACTTGAACTCTAGCGGTATAGAGTTAAGTTCCGACTTGAGAAATTGTTTGTTTGGAAATTCGATATAATGTTATCGAGTTACATTCTGTTTATAGCAACGCTTTTGCTATAAGACTTGTTGTCCTCATGAGAGGACCATTCGCAATGCCATCTTGAAAGGAGAAGGCTTAAATGTAGGGAGCAGACGACCGAAGGAGTCCCAGATATTTGGGTGTTCGGGAGTCTGTAATCGTTGTCGATAAGACCATTAGATGCGTAATTAGAATCCAGTCAAAGGCGGCGATGACCTATTCTTTTGCGAAAATTCTCTTCAGTATATTAAGCCGCAAGCGATTTCCTAGCAGCAACAGGACTTACCGGGAACGACTTGAACTGATGAAGGAGACGGTAAATCGTGGACTCGTGGCTGCGAGGCAACTTTGTTCCCTTATCGAATTCTTGTCTTATTATAGGCTTTTGCAAACCTTTGTTGTTTTGTATGATAAACAATTTTGGATTGTGCTTGAAACTTCTTTCGTTAGCCAATTTCGTGTTTTGATAATTTCATAGATCTTCAACTTCCTGGCATAAAACTTCAGATGGAGTGATTTGACGCATATCAAGGAGTGTTTCTTACCACCTTAAAAGATTATGCAGAAATCTTTTAAGGAGGATAGATGAGTCCGGAGTAAGCACACCATGGGTACATAACCTTCTTAGTTTTGAATTCTGTTCGTCACAGTCTTTAGGAATCCTGTTCTTTTTCTTCTTTCGGAGTTTTGGGGAAGCTGACGTGACGGCCGATGCTAGTAGTCAGAAAAATCGTGGTGACCTAGTTATCCTATCTCTCGGCAGGAGATGCTGATTTGGGATTATCCCCGACTAAATAACCCTGATAGAATCTCTTTGAGAATTTTCGTCTATCTCAATAGTTGATCTCTTCGCGTATTAGAGTGTGTCGTTGTGAGGAGCCGATGGACTTGGAGCTCGAACATGCCCCTTGCTATCTTTGAGACTTTTGAAACCTTTGAAATTGTGAAACGATTAAAATATATATTGAACCCAAAATTCTCGTTAATTTGAAAAACCATTTCTTTTTGGTGATTTGAGATTGTAACCTTCTTGTGAAACCCTGAACCAAACGCCGTCCCTGGCTGGGTGTAGCCACGCGAAGTGGTGGACGAGCATGCACGACCATGCAGAGAGACAGGAGGCTTGCGCGCAGCCGATCGTTGACTCGCATGCGAACTGCAGCCGCCATCACCGTACGCACGAACTCCCCAGGCCAGCATATACGACCAACCATCGATATTTTTCCTGAACTGGTGAAATTGTTTCATGCTGGAATACTTGGTTATCCTTTTAAACATTTTTCGTTCGAACCTTGAACCGAGAGCTCCGAGTCCCACAAAATGTGTGTAAATCCTGGATCGATGATTCCTGATTAAGGAGAGTAGTAAATAAGTCCCTATGCTTTATTTGAGACCTTCTCGAGTGGGCTAATTGGGAATGTCGTATCGCTATTGGTCAATCCTTATGTTGCGCATAAGGGTTGCGTTCGACTCGTGGAGTCGATATCGTGTGAGTATGAGCATTTGGGATTATGATGTATACTGTTTCATAGTCCCTGATTAAGACACTCGGTCCTTGATAAAATCGTGAGCAAATTATCAGTATAACTTGGACACGAGTCTGAAACTTGGCATCACGTGTCCAATTGTTGGTGAGATAGTCGGATTACGCTGGCAGTACACCGAACGACCTCTTGAGGTCTTGTGTGTTGTTAGGTACGGAGTTAATTGTTGATACTCATGAGTATAGGCCAAGTCGAACTGGGTCCCTTGCAAGAAGATGTGCGCCTGAGCTCGGGCAGGACTGATCACCTTCCAAGGCGAGAAGGTAAATATATGAGCATAGGGCAAGTCGGATTGAGTCTTGTATGTGAGTGTATGCTTTTCGAGTTTAGGGCGATAGGACTCATGTGAGCGGAATCAGATTCCGGAGGAGGTACCCGGACTTCATGATTGAAAATTTCCGATCGAGTCTGTCATTTTCTTTTAGATGCGTGTTCATTTGTATTTCCGAGGACGGAAATATTTTAAGGAGGATATATTGTAACGCCCCGTTCGTTTATTAGAATTTTCCGGATTATATATAATTAATTATTATTTGCTTATAATTGATTATTTGCCCCTGCTTTATCTACTTGCTCGTTTATTGGTATTGACTGCTCGTCTCTATCCGCTTATATATTGAGCTACTACGTGTGGCCTTATTTATATGAATATTATGTGGTTTATTGTATTTTGTGAGGTGTGAATAATTAGAATTATTTTAATTAATAGATTAATTGGTCGGTGATTTTCGGTTCAATCGCGTAGAACCATTTTTGATTCGTTTCGACCCGTTCTTGAGGCACTTATCCGAAACCTGAGATTTTATTTTCGGCCTCTTTGAGTCTTAATCTCGACCCAATTGGAGTTAATTATATTGGCCCTTGTATGTTTAAGTTTCGGTCCAAATGGATTTATTTTCGGTCTATTTATTTTAAAGTGCAAAAATCCGACCCAAATGAGTTACAATTTCAGCCCATATGAAATAAAATCATCTTGGACCATTTTCTCTATCTCCTCGTCATGTTGAACCGTTCTTCCCCAAATCTCCCCCGGATGCCCTTTATTTCTCCCTCTCGTGCACTGGGCATTGATTATTGTGTTAAATCAACCCTAATCCTCATTTTCAAGTCGCCACCATTAGAATCAGATCCAGAAGCAAAATCTAAAAATCTCGTTTTTCTTCATCAACATAACTCTCGAAATCAGACATCGCCTCAATCTTCTCCAAATCGGTTCGACGACCACCACCCTCCTGAGCAACGCGCGTCGCAACGCCTTCAGACCAGTCGAGGAGAAGGCCGTGAGAATAAACCCACTTCCAACGGGTTTCAACAACGACTTCGGGCAGCCATCTCCCCGTCGGCTTCTTTTCCAAATAGCAGTAACCACGTCGTCCGACCACGAGTAGAGCACCACGACCTCGAGCCCAATTTTTTTATCAAGAGTAGCAGAATCGTCGACGACGGGATTTCCAGCGAGCACCAGCCGTCACGGCGAGTCGAAGGCCACCTGATTTCCGACGGGTCGAGCACCACCAGCCTTCACGACGATACTAGCTTTGTCCGCGACTGAGCAGGTTTTGAGCACCACCGCCGGTGACCTTGCAGCTGACGGGAGCAGACCACCATGGCGAATGAAGGCAGTTGCGGCTGACGAGAGAACCGGACCTTACACGGCGAGGCAGTTCGGGCTGATACAGAGTTACTCGGGTATTGTCCGGGCTATAGCCAGCCGGGTCTTCCCGAGGCAGCGAGTAGCCATGTCCGAGCCTTATTCCATTTTCCCTCCTTTTGTGTAGAATCGAGGATGTTAATCTCATTTTGCTCTTTTATTATCATTCGTTTAGATCCTTGGATATGTAATTTGGATCTTTGAATTGTGATAAATCTGAGAAAATATTTGTGTTGAGAATGGAAGAGAGTTGCTTGTTATTTCTGAACTATTATGATCCTGTTAATGCTGAACCTGTTGCCATGTGTTTATGTTGTTGTTATGTGAAATTTGTAGAGTTTAGTGAAATTCTTATGGCCTTGCATATGTGTTAAGGATTGAGGAAAACAAAGAAGAATATATGCTTACTGAAGCTGAGCTACTTGTACCTTAATATGTTTTCTTTACTGAGGTTCTTTGGTGCTGTGGGTTTGTTAATTTGGGAGCTTAAGATTATTTCTTTGTTTGGTTTTAATGTATGTTTAAAAAATTTGGTATAAGTTGTTGGGTAAGAGTTTGTGATAAAATGGGGGCGGATGTGGATAGTCGAGGTATATTCTATTGTTACTTGGAGGCTGTTGGCATGTGTGAAAGTGAGTATGTTCAAATATTTTTTTAAACGTTTATATGAGCAGCCATATGTCATTTTTATTTGAGACATTGGTTATAGATCAATTGAGCCATTGGACTTGAAATTTAATTTTCTATGTGCATATGTAGTTGTCTGGTTTAGGTGAAGTTTTGATTCTTTATTTTTCTTAGTTTAGTTGGCCTGAAGAGCTTAAGTTGTATGGATGGCAATATGTGCTTTATCTTCTTTTACTTGTCTTAATTGCCTTAATTGCCTTGTTGCCTTATGTGTAATTTTTCCTTGCTTGTTCTTGTTTGACATTGTGCGCCCGAATATTTTATCTGTCTTATTTGTTTGTTTGTCGCTACCTTTAATAATTAGAGAATATTTAAAACGTATAGATTTCGAGGAGTCGAATTTCGAGAGTTGTTCTGCGAGATGTGAACTACTCTTCATCTGTATTTTTCCGCACATCATCACATCATCAGTTACCATGTGGGTTTTGAAAAATTGGCTATGCTGTAAATGTTAATATTGTTATTATTGTTTTACTTGTAGTATGATCAAAGTATGCATGTGGAACATGTAGCCTTCGATGAGAGCTGTAACGGCCGTTGAACGGTTATCCCCATAACTATAGAACGACCCCAATGGGGTAATCTCCTCTTTATGTCCTTGTGAAGGACACATCGCTTGAGACCAGGGCCGTGCTCGGTCAACGATAAGTACCTCGATGTAAGTCCGATGGCGAGGCCGGGCCTTCGGGGGAGACTTCTACTAGCTGGACACTCGTTGTAAGACCAGAAGGCCGAGGGCCGTGGCTTTCGATATATAGTCGGCAGTAGTCTATTGATATAGGTGTGCACATGAGAACGAACTTGGGATAGGAGGTTGGGATAACTAATTAATTACGTATACATGGTGTGACCATACTTGTTTTATTTATGATTAATGTTTACTGCATAGTGGTGAGCACTGCTGTTTCTTTTTGTGCTCATCCCCACCTGCTCTTCATGGATGCAGGTTAGTATTGCGGGCACGGCAGAGGAGGCGAGTTGTGGCCATGTTATTGGTTTCATTTCCGCTGCTATGAACTGCTTAGTATTATTTACTGCATTTCTAAATTTATAATGATTACCAGAATATTGATAGGAAGTGTACTACCTAGTATTTAAGCATTTGTGAAAACCTAGTTTTTGGGACATTAATGTTATTATTGAACCCGATTTGGGTGTTGATTCGATTTATGAACCCGTTTGGGAGTTATTTTATGATGTTATGGAAAATGGTTTTTCAATTAGTAGCGCCGCCAAGTATTTTGAAATAAATTTTGAAAAATTTATTATCATTTTTCGTTAAATAAAAGTGGGGCGTTACACCTAAGCTAGCCACCAATCTAAGTTCTACTCGATTAGAGCTCATCTTTACAACCGGAGAGAATATCTCATCAAAATCTATTCCTCGCTTTTGTCCAAATCCTTTCACAACTAAGCGAGCTTTGTACTTCAACAGTTTCTCACCATCTTTCTTAAGCTTGAACACCCATTTATTTTTCAAGGTTTTTCTGTCTTCCGAAAGCTTCACAAGATCATAAGTTCATTTTTCACCAATGAATCCATTTCTTCTTGCATAGCTTTCATGCATTGGGATTTACCTTATGAGTCTGTACTTCTTTAAAGCTTTTTGGCTCCCCCTCTTCATTGATGGTAATATACGTGGAACTAGGGTATCTCGTAGATGGTTGGATCGCTCGATTTGATTTCCTGAGTTGAGGCAGAGCTTCGAGGTCTTCTTGCTTGACACCTTCACCATCACCATCTTCTATTGTTGGTTCATTATCAACCCTGAGTTATTCATCACAATCTCCCTCTGCTGTGGCATCTCCAAGAGGTTTGACAAGTGAAAGATCCACCTTATCACTTGGTTCTCTAGTTTTTGGTGAGGCAGAATCAGACATATTTTTTTGCTCATGGAACACTACATCTCTGCTTCTGATAATTTTTCGATTTTTTTGATCCCATAACATGTAGCCAAATTCCTCATCTCCATATCTTAGAAATATACAATGAATGGCTCTGTCATCATGTTTTCGTCTCTATTCATTGCTTATTTGAGCAAAAGATTTGCATCCAAACACCGTTAAATGAGAGTATTTAACATCATATCCGGACCATACTCTTTCAGGGATATCAAAGCCCAAAGGAACAGATGAAGATCCGTTGATCAGGTAGCATGCTTCATGCCGTTAGAACATCTTTACCCCAGAATGACTTAGCTAGCTTAGTTATTCTTAGCATACACCTCACTTTCTCTATAATGGTTCTATTGATTCTTTCAGTCACACCATTATGCTGTGGTGTTCTAGATACAACTTTCTCATGCCTGATGCCATGCTCGGCACAATAATTCTTGAATTGATGAGAAGTATTATCTTCTCCATTATCTAAGCGAAGACACTTCAAAGGTTTACCAACATGTCACTCCACCATAGCATGAAACATTTTGAATTACTGGAAAACTTAATCCTTTGTTCTCAAGAAATACACCCACAATTTTCGTGAAGCATCATCAATAAACGCCACGAAATATCTGCTACCATCGAGACTTTCCACTTCCATGGGTCTACATACATCAGAATACACCATCTCCAAAATATTTTTTTTCAGCTTTTAGGTTTTGCTGAAATACCCTCTATGATGCTTCAAAAAAAAAAATTGATCACAAAGAATTAGTTTTGAAATCTTTGGAAAATCGGAATGAGGGACTTTCTTCCCAAAATTTGCAATTATTTTTCACCAATATGAGCCAGTGTTTTGTGCCACAAATTTGGTGAAGCATCATCTTCGACTGCATTCAGTCCACCTTTGATCAGCTTCACTTGAGTTTTGTACAATGTCGATCTCACTATACCTCCAGCAGCTAACAATGATCCTTCGGTAAGCTTCCACGTGCCACTACCAAAATTGTTAGTATAGCCTGGTAGATCCTATGCATGCACAGAGATCAAATTCATACGTAAGTCAGGTACATGTCGTATGTCCTTCAATGTCATTGTGCACCCAAAATCAATTCGAATGCACACATCACAAAATCCCATAATATTTACAATGTTGTTGTTGCCCATCTTTACTCTACCAAAGTCTCTTTCTTTGTATAGAGAAAGAATTCTTTATGAGAGGTTGCATGGTAAGATGCACCTTACCCAATGACCCATTCAATATATGAATCTGCAACATGACACTTTTTTCAACACTACTTCCCTATTGATCAAAAGGGTTGCGGCAGTTTCACCGTTCTCTGATTTGTTGTTTCTCCGCTCTCTCATCTTCCATGCTTTAAAGTTCCTTTTGATATGACCTTTACCGCAGTGATAACATTTAAATTTTTTTATGAGTTGAGATTGTGATTTATCTCTGGATTTGTTATTTCGACCTCTTCTTTTACTTCTCCTCCTGGTTTCTGTGACCAGGGCTTAGGATCTGCTTGCCCCAGAGTCTTTTCTTCTTGTTTCTTCATTAAACATATTGTCTTTAACTTGGGTCAAAGTCAGTTTTCCTACATGAGCAGATTTGCTCAACGAGACCACCAGAGTCTCCCAGCTATATGGTAAAGAACTCAAAAGTAACAGTGCATGCAGTTCTTCATCAAGTTTCATTTCTTTGGTAACAAGTTGATTTACCATGTCAGGAAATTCATTCAAGTGTTCTGCAACTGATCTTCCATCCCGGTATTTTAAATTTACAAGCTTTCTAATGACGAAAGCCTATTCTGTGCAGTATTCCTCTGATACATTTGTTCAATTTTGTACCACAGAGTAATTTGTTGTTGTCAGCTTCACAATGGTACTCACGTTCTCCTCTATTTAATTTACGCAAGTTGATACAGAGCCCAACTTGAGATCGGATACCAATTGTTGGGCTCAGATGTGCAAATGCGAAAAGTGTAAATTAAAACAATGATGTAAAATAGTGAACAATAATCTCAACCTCAGCAACTCAAGAATGACAAAAGAAATATCTTACAATGAAACAAGAATAATTCTTTCTGATGTGGAAGATCAGATTAAACTATGACCACAGAGCATCTTAAGAATATCCCAAATAAATAAAATATGCAAGAAAGATGACACCAAGATTTAACGTGGAAAAATCTCCAATGTGGAGGAAAAAACCACAAGACAAACTTCGAACAATTCCCCTATATTTTCAAGATAATTATAATATTTTTTCACACTCTCCTATACTAGAGATGTAAAATATAGTGTCCCAGTGAGACTCCATGTAATACCCCGTTTGATTATGGATTATTTGAGAATATTTATTGATTAATTATTGTTATTATTATTTGCCATATTATTATTATTATTATTTTAAATGTCTAATTGTTATTAATTGTTTAAATGATTATAAATATTAAATAAATATTGTGTGTATATATATATACATCATCTGGGTTAATTTATAATTCGCAGTCAATCACATCGCGCGAAAATTTCTTGTTATCGCGATATTCTCAATCGAGTTTGAATTTATTTATCGAACCCGTTTGTCGTAATTACTTTTGGTCCACTTGGAAGTTTATTTTCGGTCCTCTTTGCTAGTTAATTCGATGCAAATTGGTTATTTAGCTTCAGGCCCAATTTACTATTGAAATCTCTTAGCCCAAATATATTAATTGGTGGCCCAAATTGAGCATAGAGCAGATTTCCTCCTCGCAACTGCACGACTAAGTCTCAAATTGAGCAAAATCCGTTGTGATGAGATTGAGCGAAATCCGTTGCGATCAGATTGAGCAAAATCCATTGCGAATTCTTCTCCCATGTTCGCCCGATAGCCCTCGCGATCATCTCTTAAATCTCGGCTGAGAAAGAGAGACTTCCCTTCACATCAAATTGGGAGTTCAATTTCGATCCCTCTGCTCTTTTAAATAACCGCCGCCTGAAATTCTTCTACCATTTTTGTCCGGCGAGCCCACCTCGAGTAGCATCGCCGTCGACGACCTCCTTTCCGTTGAGTGATCTGCCTTCAGCCCAAGACCACATCATAGACGAGAGCTCGCAGTCGTTTCGTTAGAGTCCTTAACCGAACAACAACGCCTTCTGTCCTCTCAGCCCTCCGTCGGTGAACCAGTTGTCCCGCCGGAGAAGAAGACCTCCACGTCATCCGTTCAGTTCGACAGTGAAAGAAAGAACAGTAGCCTGTTCGTGAATAGCCGCCATGGTTTGTAGAGCTGCTCGCTGTTCCAAAGATTCCAGACTTTCAAGTTCCGAGTTCCAGTAGCCCCGTTTGCTCCATTCGACCGACTCTTTTCAGAAAACTCCTAGATTCCCGAAGACGGGTAATTTATTTCGACCTTCCTGCTATAATTTTTGTGCTATCAGGTTGCTGGAATTATTCGCTGAATTGATTATCGTATATTTATTCGGTTTGTTATGTTCGTCGTATTTGCGTTTCGTGAATTAGTCGTGTGAATTGGAACTCTCGTTTGCAAATACCAAGTCTTATTTGGTGTAGCTAATCTCGTTTGTATTGTCGAGTCTTGCTGCTGGGTGTTAATCGTGTTATATCGGAGCCTCGTTTTATGGTTTGAGCTTTACCGTCGTTAATGTGTTGTTCGTTATTTTCGAACTGTATTGTTGTCGTTTCGTCTTTCGAACCAATAAAACCGTTTTTTTAAGATTTCAAAACACAGGGTCGTAAAAGTTTGAACTTCTTGTGAAATCGCAGTTGAAATTCTGTAGAACCTGTGTCACAGCCTCTGATCGATTCTTCTTGTTGTTCTCTCATATCTGCAGCTGTTTTATTTATTTTATAAATTTATTTCATTTCATGTTTCAAGCGGATGCGTGGTGCAGTGGTAACCTTGCTCATTTCTCTAAATGAGGTGTGGTGTTCGAATCCCACCCTCAGCAGCCCATTTCTTATTTTTTTTCCCAGTATAGCAATAGAAAGCGCGCGGGCTGTTAGGCCCGGAATCAGCCCGCGCGCGGCCCGCAATCAGTCTGCTACTCCAGCCCGCGAGAACCCAGTCCTGGCCCAGTGTTCGGCCCGCGTCTGGCAGCCCTTGAACAGGCCCAAATTCGTGGCCATGTTGCTCACTGCGGCCTAATTTCGTGACTTCTAATATGGCCCAGTGCGCACAACGCGGCCCATCAGTGCCCATGGCAATTCAATGAGTTTTTTTAGGCCCTTTTAGGTTCCGGAAGTCCCTTTTTCATCCCGAACTTATTTTAAAAATATTTTCAAATGCAAAAACTTTAATAAAAAAAAAATATTTGAAGTCCCGAGACTCCAATTTTGGTTATATGAGTCTTATTTTTCAAAAATGAGAGAGTTCTACGTCCACGAAAAATTCGATTAAAATCCATGAGTCTTAATTTTTATTAAGTATGGGTTTTATATTAAATTCGAGTAGTGAGATAGGTTATTGATAAATTTTCTCGCTTAAATGTAGGTGTTTGAGGAGTCGAGCCTCAACCTACGTACTTGATTTTGTGTGCAATATTCTACCGCGATTTCCAGGTGGGTTGTAATTGTAAAAATGTCTATGCCTTAAATGTTATTACTGTTTCAATTGTGGTATGATCAAGGTATGCATGCGAATCATGTAGCCTTCGGTGTGAGCTGTACCGACCGTCGAATGGTTATCCCCGTAGTTATAGAACGTACCCGTTGGGTAGTCTCCTTTATTATTGTAGGCAGTCAGGGCGTAAGCCTTGGCTGGTGATCCCCGTGTAAGGCCAAGGGCCATCGGGGTGGATTTACTCCTACTGGCCGAGCACTCGATGTGAGGCCAAGGGCCATTCGATATATAGCCGGCAGTAGTCTATTAATATAGGTGTGCACATGAGAGTGATTCTTGATTATTGATTATTGATTATTGATGGGAGATTGGGATAGTTTAATGTTTCGTATACATGCTGAGACCATACCTTCTTGATTATTGATTACTATTCCCTTATTGTGAATAACATTTATTACATAGTGGTGAGCACTACTGTTTCCTTTTGTGCTCATCCCCACCTGCTCTTCATGGATGCAGGTTAGTTTATGCGGGCACGACAGAGGGATGCGAGTGGTGGTCTTTTAAATTGATTAATGCTTCCGCCTGATACACTAATTACTGTTATTATTACTTTTGGATTTTTGGATTATTGATAGGGAGCGTACTCCCTAGGATACTATTGATGATTGGATTGCTTGCAAGGTATTATGGATGATTGGGGTTTTAGTATTGATTACTGAGGAGTGATAAATGATTGAGTATTGAGAATTTGATAAGAATTGAATATTGATTTGAGAATAAGTAGCGCCTCAAATATTGTTTTTGAAGATAAATTTCGAAAAATTTATCCTGAATTTTGGCAAATAAAAGTGGGGCGTTACAGTTTTGGTATCTGAGCCAGTCTGCGTTTCTGTAGACTGGTCTAAGTTATGAATAATTATTATGTGTTAAGACCACTCGCTGTCGTCGTGCCGCGCCAACTCAGGTATGAGTAACTGAATGACTATGATATTATTGCATATTGTTTGATTATTGAATATTGGAATGAAATCGGGGTTAGGACTAATCCACCTTTAACTGCGAACTCTAGTGTTGAACTCTAGACTTCTTTTATTATTGTGCTAAACTCTTCGACCCATTTTCAATGTAGAATTATGGCTCGTCGTAATGCTCGCAACCAGCAACCTTCTCCGTCTCCATCTCCACCCCCATCTCCCCCTCACCAGGAGGCTCCCAATCCGGCTGGGGCTCATCTCAACATTGTGATTCAGTTTCGCCAGTTGACCCCACCGAATTTCACCGGGGTCGAAGGGCCCGAAGCAGTGGCAGAGTGGATCCGTTAGTTAGAGCAGAATTTCAATTTGCTGCAGTGCACCGACGCCTAGAAGGTCGTCTGTGGTCGCTATATGCTGAAGGGCGATGCCGCCCTATGGTGGTCCGGCTATTGGAGGTTGAGGCAGACGGAGTTTAATGCCCTGACTTGGGATCGCATGAAGGAGGTGATCATGGAGATGTATTATCCTCAGGGTTATCGCATGAGGATGGAGCGCGCTTTCTGGGATCTTACCCAGGGGACTGGTACCGTTGAGGAGTACGAGTGGGAGTTCACCCGCATGAGCGCCTTTGCTCCACATATGGTGGACACTGACCTGAAGAAGGCTCACAAGTTCCGGGATGGACTGAACCGAACTCTCCGTATACATGTTGCTAGCCAGGGAAATCTTTCCTTTGATGAGACCGTTATTCGAGCCACCCAGCTTGAGAGTTATCAGACTCTCGATACTTCCGTCCCTTCTGCTCAGCTGGTTCAGCCCATCTCCTCCGCGTCGCCCAGCTCTAGTTCGGGTAAGATAAAGGTCGATTCCCACCGGGACAACCGGGAGGGGAAACATGGCGGGAATGACCATCGTGGTGAGCTCCCCGTCGCTCAGGACCAGCTTCCGAAGTGTCGTAACTGTGGTTGTTATCATCCAGGAGAGTGCCGTTTCGCCCAGCGAGTCTGCTTCAACTGCATGAAGCCCG